>JAQQSY010004882.1:0-12020 GCA_028646535.1 Procyon lotor | reverse complement strand
TTTTTTTAAAAGAGTAACTAGTCCAGCCTGTCTGTCCAGCCTCATTTCTTGACACTCTACACTCTGCTGAAAGCCTTGGTTGTCTTCTCAGTTGTGCCAGTAAACCATTGTTCTACACTCCATATTCACGTCTCTTGTTGGCTTTGCCCATTCCATTCATCACATTACCACATCACAGAGTCTATCATTTTATTTATTTTTATTAAAGATTTTATTTATTCGGGGCGCTGGGTAACTCTGTGGGTTAAAGCCTCTGCCTTCGGCTCGGGTCGTGATCTTAGGGTCCTGGGATCGAGCCCCGCATTGGGCTCTCTGCTCAGCGGGGAGCCTGCTTCCCCCTCTCTCTCTGCCTGCTTCCCTGCCTGCTTGTGATCTCAATCTCTCTGTGTCAAATAAATAAATAAAATCTTTAAAAAACATCCTTAAAGATTTTATTTATTTGACACAGAGAGAGAGAGATCACAGTAGGCAGAGAGAGAGGGGGAAGCAGGCTCCCCGCTAAGCAGAGAGCCTGATTCGGGGCTCGATCCCAGGACCCAGAGATCATGACCTGAGCCGAAGGCAGAGGCTTAACCCAGTGAGCCACCCAGGTGCCCCTGTGTTTGATATTTTAAAAGACGTGTTAAGTTAATAGATGTATAAATATTGGGTGAGAGGATGTTAATACAAATATTTTCTAGAAGCTGGATATATACTAATGGAGAAGAGGTATAGTTAAATCTATAGTCTAAAGCCTAAGTCTAGATTAATTCAGAGCAAGAGTCAAATTCTGGTTGTACACCTTGTGTCAATTTCCTGCTCTAGCACCTTGGGTCAATTTCCATACCTCTCTAAACTTGTTTCAAAAACATAGTGTCTACTTACTTCAAACAGTGTGAAAATTAAGCAAGACAACTAAGGTAAAATGTTTAGTACTTCATGGGAGGAAACCTTTTCCTTTCTTCCCTTCTAAGTTCTTTGGTTAGTCCAATAATTAAAATAACATAAGACAGGGACTCCTGGCTGGCTCAGTGAGTAGAGCATAAGGCTCTCGATCTTGGGGTCATGAGTTCTATCCGCACGTTGGGGGTAGAGATTACTAAAAAAAAAAAAATATTAAAAAAGTAGCTATAAGACGGATTATCAGGAGAAAACTTAATTACAAGCTTCTAGGAGCCCCACCAAGACCTTAGCGGCTTTCCACCAGTCAGGCAATCGACGTTCATATGCCATCCTGAGCTAAAGGGAAGAGGGTAAAGATCTGGGATTTCATAGGGGAGAAAGATGGTTCATAGGAAGATGGGAAGAGGCAAAATTTGGTAAACAAATGTTTGTTATGCCATGAAGAGAAGTCTTCCTTATGCTAAAAAAATTGTTTTTGGTAATAGCTCTCTTTCTGATACAGGCTCTCTAGCTCAACTTCTCTGGGCAGTTAAAGGGGTGGTGAAAAGCTCTTTTTGCATCTACTGGGCCTTGATTGTCTTTAGCTTTGAATAATCTCCATGCTAAAGTGGCCCATTCTGGGGTGGCTTGCTCTGAAGCACATCAGAAGAATACTTATTTTTATTTATTGTATTTTTAGATATTTCAAGGAGATAGTGTTTAACTTTGACTTTTAGTTAGGACTGCATTTGTTGGCAAGTAACAGAGAAGACTTGGAGGTAGGTAGCGTACAATTGGTGTGGGCAGCTCCATAATGTTGTCATTGTCCCGGGTTCCTATCTCTTGGCTCCCGTATAGTTATGCATGGATTTCATTTCCATTGTCAGCTCATGCTTCAAGATGGCTACTCTGATCTCAGACTTAAGTCCTTCTTCCAAGCAGAAGAAGAAAAAAGTACAAATGGCAAAAGGCAAAGGGATACCTGAATCTTTTTTTTTTTTTTTTTTTGTAATCAGAAAAACAAAGCTTTCTTGGAAGCCTTACCTAATGATCTTTTTTTTTTCCCCTAATGATCTTTTGCTTACATTCCACGGGCCAAAAATGATCATATAGCTATGCCAGTTGCATGAGGAGTCTGGAGAGGAAAATTAGTTTGGGTTGGGCACATTGTCACCCTGAGCAAAATTGGACCTGTCAGAGAAAAGAGGGGAACCAATATTGACTAGGCAACTTCGTAGTATCTGCCAAAGATGTAAATATGTAATTTTTCACTAGTGATATGAAAAAAATACCATGTTATTTCTCTTAAGCCCAAACTAAACTTATCAAATGATTAAACTTCTATTTCAGGGGCGCCTGGGTGGCTCAGTGGGCTAAAGCCTCTGCCTTTGGCTCAGGTCATGATCTCAGGGTCCTGGGATCAAGCCCAGCATTGGGCTCTCTGCTCAGCAGGGAGCCTGCTTCCCCCTTTCTCTCTGCCTGCCTTTCTGCCTACTTGTGGTCTCTCTGTCAAATATATAAAATCTTTAAAAAAAAACAACCAAACTTCTGGGGCGCCTGGGTGGCTCAGTCCTTAAGCGTCTGCCTTTGACTCAGGTTATGATCCCAGAATCCTTGGGATCGAGCCCCGCATCGGGCTCCTTGCTGGGCAGGAAGCCTGCTTCTCCCGCTACCATTCCCTCTGCTTGTGTACCCTCTCTCGCTGTGTTTCTCGCTGTCAAATAAATAAAATCTTTAAAAAACAACAACAACAACAACAACAACAAAACAAACCTCTATTTCATATTAGATCAAATCAAAAGAAGAAACAAGAGTATCCTGGCTTCTCAAACCTGTTATTTTTCTTGTTCTTCAGGTTCTTTCCACATTCCCCCAACCTACCTTGCAGAGTATCACTCAAGAATTTGAAATCTGCAGATAGTTGTAGTGCCTAACAAAGAAAACCCCATCAAACTGCTGCATTTAATCCTGAAAGCATTCCTGTGACATATTTTATATACTGGAGCAAGAAACTAAAGCATTCTAGGATGTGGAGTACCTTTTCTTCTAGTGTAAGAAAGATTGCTTTCTCATTTCTCCTTCGCCATGGCTGACAATATTAGCTAATTAACTAATTAGCTAATTAACTAGTTAACTAACTGGCTAATATTTTGGATCTGGAAGTCCCTGGGCTGCCTCAATCATTAAAACCTTCTCACTGTAATTTTTATGAATGTAAAACACATGTATTCTATATATTAGATCCTAATTCTACCCATGTAAGTTTTTTTTTTAATATTTTATTTATTTATTTATTTTTAAAGATTTTATTTATTTGACAGAGAGAAACACAGCGAGAGAGGGAACCCAAGCAGAGGGAATGGTAGCAGGAGAAGCAGGCTTCCTGCCGAGCAGGGAGCCTGATGCGGGGCTCGATCCCAGGACCCTGGGATCATGACCTGAGCCGAAGGCAGACACTTAACGACTGAGCCACCCAGGCACCCCATATTTTATTTATTTGAGAGAGAAAGAGAGAACACAGAGAGGAAGAGGGAAAAGCAGACTCCTCACTGAGCAGGGAGTTTGATGTGGGTCTCCATCCTAGGACTGTGAGATCAGGACCTGAGCAGAAGGCAGACACTTAACTGACTGAGCCACCCAGGCGCCCCATCTACCCATGTAAATCTAATAGTTAAAGATGGTAGCAAATGTCTTTTGAGGAATTGTGTTACTTCCATACACTAAATAAATATAAATAAAACTTATAATTGTGCTCTGGAACCTGAAAAAAACCTTAGAGAGCAATGGAGAGCAATTACCCTCAAAAGATGTGAAAAGTGGGTCACCTGGTGGCTCAGTTGGTTAAGCTCAGCTGAGAGCCGGCTTCCCCCTCTCCCTCTGCCCATCCCCTTGCTTGTGCTCGCTCGCTCTCAAATGAATAAATAAAATCTTCTAACATGTGAAAAGCTTTTTTTTTCCCCTTTCAAAAACCAACAGGTTATACGATTTTTCTTAATACATATGAGGAAGTCTTACAAGTTTTCTAACTAAGGGTTTAACTTCTCTCTTCATGTCCAGGAATATACTGGTAGATCTAAGAAATAATTTAACCATGAAGGCACTGAGTATTTGTTGTTTTAGGGATTCAAAAGCAAAATCCAATCATTTGGCCATGTGGCATAGGATTCTGTGCACGGTAAAGGGTGGGATAGGATCCTGGTTAAGGGACCTTGGGCCAAATTGCCAGGATTATTAGCTGTGTGATCATGGGCTTGTTATTTAGCTTCTCCGTGTGTCTTGATCTCTATCAGGTCAAATGGAGATAACATTAGTATATACTTTGAAGGATGATTATGAGTTAATTTCCACAAAGAAGTTAGTAGAGTGCCTGGCCATTTGTTAGGGGTGAAAAACATTAGCCATCATCATTATTATTTTTGAAGGATTATTTATTTATTTATTTGTTTGTTTGTTTGTTTATTTATTTATTTATTTATTTGAGAGAGAGAGAGAGAAAGATCACAAGTAGGCAGAGTGGCAGGCAGAGAGAGAGAGAGAGGGGGAAGTAGGCTCCCCACTGAGCAGAAGTCCGGATGCTGGGCTCCATCCTAGGACCCTGAGATCATGACCTGAGCCAAAGGCAGAGGCTTTAACCCACTGAGCCACCCAGGCACCCCCATTAGCCGTTATTTTAGCCATGAGAGATTCCCCTTTTCCAGGGCAATTTAAGGACCCTTTGGGTCACTTGTGTCAACAAGTTCCAAAATCCAGTTGTGACAAGCTTCTCTTAACATGGTTCCACCCCCCTTTTAACATATACTGAAAGTACAATGGAAACTCTTGCTGTGTTTCCTTCTGCTTATAACTTAATATAATTAAAGCAACCATATGCAACAACAAAAAACAAAACAATAATCCTTTTACATTTTACAAAACTTTTCAGACAAAAGCCTCAAACATATTTCAAAATGTTGTGGTAATGGTTTACAGCAATGTATTAACCTGATAAAGACTCACTTTTTTTATGGCTTTGCCCACTAAGGGCTCATGCATCCTCAAGAGTATGGGTAAACAGACAACCAAGATTTAATGAATCTCTGCCAAAATGGTGATTTTTTTTTTTTCCCCTTAAAACACTCAAGGACACATAATGTTGCAAAAGAGAAGGCAATCAAAGTGTCCTTGTCGGACACCCCTCACATAAGTAGAAGATAGCAATTCATCAGTGGGTCTTAGAAGGTAGTATCCTTGCCATGAGAAGAGAGCTGGGTTTAGCTGCCTGGATGGAGCAGAAGTTAATGTAGACAGGCCTTCCAGGCACAAGTACCCACCTATAAAAATTATAAAAAGTCAGTCACTCCCATGTATTTCAAACATTATGAACAGGTTGCTCTGACTAGCTTTACAGTGAGACCTAAGGCTTCAACAGCTGTAGCCTCCATCAGCAAAAAAAGAACATCTTCCCAAAGTGGCAATTATTTGAGATCATCATGGGGACTCCTACTTACATATAGCTCTAGAAATATAAATTCAAAAGTTTTGTGAGGTCATTCATTCAACATTTGCTGTGCATAAAACCCAACTATTCAAAATTCCCACTCAAGTAGGTTTAAGGCCCACTACAAATGGTGAACATTTGATGTGTAACCTTTAAGATTTCTGCTAAATACTACAAATGTGAGATTGTTTAAGAGAAACTTGAGGCAGAAAAGCTTATTGATTAAAAAAATCTGAGTCCAATATGTCTCTGTCAACAAGTATTCTTTTAAGTATTTATTTATCTTGTTGGTCACTATTAAATTTGTTAAAGATTGGTATTGTGATTGCTAAATATTTCCAAAACGTTAAATAATTTCAAATTTACTGGATGAGGTGAAAACAAGGCTATGGCTTCTGGAGGATGAGTTTATTTTTCAAAGTTTATGTATAAAAGGAAGTCTTAAAATTACTTATACAATACTGTTTCTCAATATGTTTCTTAAACATACTTTTTTTTTTTTTGGTAAGATTTTATTTATTTGACAGAAAGAAAGAGATCACAAGTAGGCAGAGGGGGAAGGAGGCCGAGCAGAGAGCCCTATGTGGGGCTCGATCCCATGACCCGAAGGCAGAGGCTATCACCCACTGAGCCACCCAGGCACCCCTCTTAAACATACTGAAACCATAGCACGCGTTACTTTTAAGAAATATACCGTGTTTTAAATGCTCGAGAGCGCATCTTTCTTCCGTGGGAGTGTAATAGACAAAAGGGCCCTTAAGTGAGGTGGGAGGGGAAGGGGAGGGAGACAAGGAGGATGGGGCCGCCTTCCTTCTGGGTCAGGGTTAGTTTGCACGTGCTAGATTCTGAAAGAGAAAAGGTCAACGCAGGAATGTAGTGATTCCTTATTATCTCAAGATGGAAGTCGGGGGCCCTCGGGTTTGTCCAGGTTATGAATGGAGAGCCTGACTTCCTTTTCCCTTGCGTCCTCCTAGGTGGCAGTGGGCTTAGGAAGTGGTGGGGCGCAGGCCCACAGTCCTCGCCCGCGACGGTTCGGCTCACCCCATTCAGTGTAAATTCTGGGAGGGCCCGCTGGAGGAGAGCTCCTCCGGGATGTGCAAATGTTGACATTAAAGGAATACGCAAATTCAGCGTCGTAGTCCCCGCAGCTTACCCGCACCTATTTTTATATCTAAGCCAAGGTCACTCCTTAATACCGGGCCACAGCCCTGAGCTGGGGCGTCGCGCTCTGCCTTGTGGCGGCCCGGGCGGAGAGCGGGCTCCGGGGGCGAGGCGGGGGCAGCGCGGCGCCCCCCACCCCGCCCCGCTGTCCGAGGCCGCACCTGCCCCGCGGCCGCCTGAAGCCCGGGCCCGGAGGGAGGCAGGGCGGCGTCCCCGGCGCCGAGGAGGGGCCGCGCGGCGCGGGCGGGGGGATTCGCGGTGGGCGCGGGCGCCGCGCGGCTGCAAAGGCTGGAGGCGCTGCGGCGCGAGTGCGTCACGCCGGCGGAGGGCACGGTGGGCTGCGGCCGACCCGCCAACGAGGAGCCAGGCGTCCCGGGCGACGGGGAGGCGGCCGCACCCGCCCTGGAAACCGGGAGCTGCGCGGCCCGGGACCGGCCGGGGGTCTCCAGCGAGCAGCCGCCGGCTCCATTCATTCCCGCGGCTCCGCCTCCTTTCCTGGGCTCCGGTGGCTCCGGAGGCGCGTCCGAGGTGAGTGCGCAGCGGGTCCAGGGCGGGGGCCTCGGGCTGAGGCCGAGGCTGCCGCGCCCGACCCCGCGCTCCGCCGACTCCGGACCCGCGCCCCCGCGGGCGGCGACAGCAGCCGCCGGCCGCGGGCCGCCCTGAGGACTCGGCCGCGGCGCAGGCCCACGCCGGCCTCCCGGGCCCGGGCGCGCGTCCAGCCGCCGGCGGCCGGCCGGGTCCCCCGAGGGGCGTGGGGCGCGCCCCCAGGTGCGCCGGCCTCCTCGTCAGCGCCACCATTTTGTGTGAGGGAATGCCGTCTTCTTCCTCGGCCGGCCACGGATCGCGGTCGGCTCCCCAGCTGCTGCGAGCCGGACCCCCTCCCCTCCCACTGCGCCCCACCTGGAGCCTGTCCACGCTCGCCCGTGGCCCTGGCTAGGTGAAAAGCGGACCTGGTGAGGCGGCGCGCCGAGGCCTTTAGGCTCGGGTTCAGCCACGCAGGTGGCCTCCGGAGATGCTCCGACCACCTCCCTTACCTTCAGCCTCTTTTGGAATAGATACCGTGTAGGTTCTCTTCTAGAATGTAGGTCATTGCAATTTAGTTCTAATTCTTAGCTGCCCATTGTGTAGTTTTTCGAGGCCTGTGCCCCAGGAGATCGATGGGTGAAGCACTGAGCCCTGGGTTGTTTATGCTTCAGGGACCTGGATTACATTTATTCCCATTATCGTCCTTTGGGAGAAATGATGAAACCTCTTACTCCATTTTCGGCTTCTGGAAATTGGTGTGGGTATCTTAAATTATTTTAGATTATTAGATTAGATTCCAAGATAACCACCTGATGCAGTCCCCCTTCCCCCTCTGAGAGATCTTTCAAAACATCAATTAAAATGCTCCCTTGTGAGGATTTTTGAGGGGGTTGGGGCTGGCGGAACAGGTTACTCCAAGACTACTAAGACTATGGGAAGGAGAAGTTGTAATTGTGATTCAGAACTCACACGATTTGTCATTTTCAAGGTTCCCGAGAAAGTGGTAATTTTGGTTTTGATTTATCTTCTAGCGAATGTACCTAAGTACCTAGTGGATTATACTTGAGCCATTTGTATTTTATCACTGCATCACAGGGATTAAAATCTGGCATGGTGGCTGTTGCATAATGCACACGTTTAGGCCTTGGAGGGAATTCACCAGAATGGATTTGGGTTGATGTACCATGTATCATCTGCTTACTGATGGGTTGATTGCGCCTAAGGTGTACCGGTTATGTTTGCAGACTATATACCTTGTTTTTTCCTACCGGAGGAGCGAGATTTTAGTGCCTAATATAGACCAGGGGAAGTTTTTAATGTTGCGGGGAGGAGGAGGAGGACGACAGGGAGTGAAATAGTGAGAGGAACCTGGGAAACGACTATTTGTGATAAGATGTCTAGTACAAAGATAAAACGTGAGTCTTTCAGTGAAAGCTTGTAGGTGTCCCAGTCGCCTCCTCTCTTTGAATTTATGAGGATGTGTTTAGGGAACTTAGAAATAGATTATGAGTAGCAGTATTAGCTTGCTGCAAGAGTGATTATGATAACCTAAGATGCTTTACCTGTGGATTTAAGGGCTCAAGTTAGTCTGACTCAAGTTAGTCAAGTTCAGTCTGACTGAAATTAGTCCAAAATAGTATTAGAATCATTATAAGTGGTATCATTTTCTAATAAAGGTACAGTATATGCCAAAGAGGACTTAACTCTGATTTGGATGAAACAAAGTGTTTTATAATAAGCTGCTTTTGAGAGTAAAATTTCATTGTCACCCTTCTTATGAAATTACTCTTTACTTTTTTTTCTGAATAGTTGAAGACTTCCATTCTTTCGACAAACAAGTAATTTCTTATCGTGCACCATTCCTAGCAGAATGTCATGCCCCTCATTAATGACATGTTCCAGGAGGAGAATTATGGAGGTGAAAGGGACCTTGGACATGGAGAGATGAATCTTGTTTTAGGGAACTTGAGCTAGCACAGATTGTCTGCTAGGGGTTGTAGGTGCCCTGATTGGATCTGCCGTAGGTTCACAGGGAATAAGATCAATCCTCCCAGAAACTTTGTCTTTGAGCCAGACACAGTTCCCACACCTTTATGTTGATTCTGTTAATACACAGGTTACAGAGGTTCACTGAATTGGTACTATTGTATTTTATTAACTCCATTTGGATTAATGTGGTTTGAGATTTTGAGCATTGTGTTACCGATGTTTGAGAAATTGAGAAGGAAAAAAAAATCTCTGAATGTATTTCTCCATTAGCTCCCCCCCCACCCCCTTAAAAGATTTATTAGAGTGAGGGGCGGGGAGAGAGAGCAAGCAAGCAAGCAAGCAAGCAAGCATGAACATGACGAGAGGCAGAAGGAGAAGCAGACTCTCTGCTGAGCAGAGAGTCCAGAGAGGGGCTCCATCCCAGGACCCTGGGATCATGACTTACTTGATCCAAAGGCATGTGCTTAACCGACTGAGCCACCTAGGCACTGGCTGGCCCCCCAGGAGAAGAATTACAGAGGTAAAAGGGACCTTGGACATGGAGAGGAGAATGTTGTTTTAGGGAACTTTTACTTTGGGGGGTTGAGGGGGATGGTCTCAAGCTAACTCCCTGCTGAGTAGGGAGCTGGAGACAGGGCTCCCCTCACCACCCTGAGTTTCTGACCTGAGCCAAAATCAAGAATCTGCCACATAACCTACTAGCACCCGGTCTAACCCTTTTAAAACCTTATGTGTGTTATTTTCAGTTATGTGCCTAAAAATGCTAAGAGGTGTACTTTTTTAAAGGTAATTAGAATATAAGATGATTGAATATTCAGGTAAAGGTTCCAAAGATATTTATGAAGGATTCTGTAGAAAGGATTGTTGGTTGAACAGGAATTGAAACAAACCCTTCATGTTTCTTCCAATTTCTAAGATTTTGTGATTATAACATGAAAAAGGAATTGTGTGATTCCTGTGTTCAAGATGATTTTCTCTTCATACATTATTAGGCTTTCAATTCGTTGTATATTTAACCCTGAAATTGAAAGTTCTAAATTTGGTATGTTTCATGGATAGTAGGATATTTCACAATTTTTTCCAGCAACAACAACAGCAAAGTTACTCAGAGTTGAATTTAAGAAAAAGATGTTATGGCTTAAAAATAATTAGGAGAAAAGCTGATAATTTACTAAGGACATCCTAAAATAATTAGACTCATTCCGTTTCAGGGCTGGTATGTGAGACCTTAAGGTTTATCTGCTCTGTAGTGGAGAAGAATTACTCTTACTCATTTAGCTCCACCTATTGTTTGTCTAGAAAGTTTGTGACTTACCACATATTTTTAAAAATATATATCATTTTTAGGTACTACCTGCTCCAGTGAATGTTAGTTTTAGGCTCTACCAAAGGTAGCTTTCATTTTATTCAGTAAACACCAAGTACCTATTTTATGGTTAAAGGAACACAGAAACAAATAGACCTCACTTTCATGGAGTTTATAGTTAAGTATTATGGATTAAAATGTTAAAGACTCCTTAAAATCTAAATGCACACAGATTTTTGCAACTATGGGTTGTGCAGTGGAGAAGGTTCAGTTACTGAAAGAAACTGAGGAGGGAAAGAACTAAGAAGTAGAACTGAGAGTGTGTGTTCAGGGAAGGAGAGGAACATTGACGCTGCAGATCGTTGGTTGGGTTTAGTCTGTCATAAAGTCAGGAAGGGTGGCGGTGAAAATAATCCACTGAATCTGGGGTTGAGGGTTACTGGATGCTTTAAGAGGAGTACTGTCAGAGGCGCCTGGGTGGCTCAGTTAAAGTGTCTGCCTTTGGCTCGGGTCATCATCCCAGGGTCCTGGGATTGAGCCCCATGTGGGTTCCCTGCTGGGCGGGAAGCCTGCTTCTCCTTCTCCCAGTCCCCCTGCTTGTGTTCTGCTCTCGCTATCTCTCTCTGTCAAAAGATAAATAAAATCTTAAAAAAAAAAAGTATTATTAGTGTCATGATGAGGGAAGAAGCCGATTGAGGAAGGAATAGGTGTTGAAAATGTCAGAGAGCTTGACTTTTTGTTTTACAATCATTGATAAAGAAATAGACTATTATTAAATAATTTTATAGTATAAAATCTTTTACACATAAATACCTAGTGCTTTCAAGTTATTAATACCTGATGAACCTACTTTGATTCTTCACTTAACAGTAGTTGTTAATCAGAAGCAGTATAATAATCCAAAATTCAAGGCAAATAGACATGGGCTTGAAACCTGGCTTTGGTGTTTCTAGCCACCTTTAAGATACTTAACCTCTCTGAGCCTCAGTTTCCTCTTCTGTAAAAGAGTAGTTATAACAGAGCCTATCTTCAAGTGTTGGCAGATAGAAGTGTGATCATGTCTCTGAAGGTGAGCTATTAATATTATTATCATCAAGGAAATTAGGATAGTTTTTAGTACCAAGTTCAGTGTTCCTCATTTTTTTCTTTTACTATCTGCCCATACCCACCCTGTGTACAACACAATACTTTGTTTAGGTGTATTTCAAAGCAACAATTTTTCAGTTTTTGTTTTTTTTTTTTTTAAAGATTATTTGTTTGACAGAGAGAGAGAGACATCACAAGTAGGCAGAGAGGCGGGCAGAGACAGAGGGGTAAGCAGGCGCCTCGCTGAGCAGAGAGCCCGATGCAGGGCTCGATCCCAGGACCCTGAGATCATGACCCGAGGCTTCAACCCACTGAGCCACCCAGGCGCCCCTACTTTTTCACTTTTAAGATTGTGATCTGCCGCTTGTCAGAGCTTTTGCACTGCATAAAGTATAAACCCTTTAAACCTTTGTAGCTTTTGTGGATTCCAGACTAAGAACCTGTCTTATTTCTTTAAGTTTGTTTGTTTATTTATTTTCTTTTTAAAAAGATCTTATTTATTTATTTGACAGAGAGATCACAGGGCACCTGGGTGGCTCAGTGGGTTAAAGCCTCTGCCTTCAGCTCAGGTCATGATCTCAGGGTCCTGGGATCGAGCCCCACATCCGGCTCCCT
>JAQQSY010004881.1:0-12021 GCA_028646535.1 Procyon lotor | reverse complement strand
GCCACTGAGTTTGATATAATACAATGTTAGAAATCCCTGGTTTGTGAGGCTCTGCGGATGAAGGCAGGCATGTTTCATTTGTAACACCTCAAAAGAAGTGTTGTTCTAAAACTTTGCAGGGACCAGAAATAGTTGAACAGAGACTAGAGATAGTTATTTAGTGGAAATTGACAGGACTATTTAATGAGTTTGGTCCAAGGGCTACATCCCAATACATTATTTATAGTTGAATTTAGAAGGATTGTGAAATTAACTAGATCAATGATATTTATTTACTGCTTAAATTTATTTGCTTTGAGAAAATGATTTAGTTTCTTTTTTTTCTTTTAAGAAGATATCAGAGGAGTTTGATTGGATCTCTCTTCCTTTAATATTGTTTTATTGCCAACAAAAGTATTTCAAAACTATTTCATTGACCATGAATCAATTTACAATGCTTAAAGTGAGAGCTTAATTAACGGATATTTATTTTTTGGTTTTTTTAGATGGTGTTTTTCCTTCTTCAGTAGAAAAATATATTTTTAAAAATATGGGATGACTTGAAAATCTTCATCTTCTAAATAACTGCTTCAGATTTTTCTAAGCTCTGTAAGACTTCAGATCTTTCAGGGCCACAAAGAAACAATGTGACAGATATCAGAGCTCTTTATACATAAATAGAAAAACAACAACAGCAACAAAAACCCCCCAATTACCATGTAGTTAAAGGGCTTTGAAAAAGACCTTCATAGCATTGCTTTTTAACATCTTAATTTTATTTTGTTTTTTTCAGTGTTCCAAGATTCATTGTTTATGCACCACACCCATCCATGCAACACGTGCCCTCCTTAATACCCACCACCAGGCTCACCCATCCCCCAACGCCCCTCCCCTCCAAAATCTTCAGTTTGTTGCTCAGAGTCCACAGTCTCTCATGCTTCGTCTCCCCCTCAAATTTACCCCCATTCACGTTTCCTTTCCTTCTTCTAATATCTTCCATGTTATTCCTTATGCTGCACAAGTAAGTGAAACCATAAGATAATTGACTTTCTCTGACTTCTTTCACTCAGCATAATCTCCTCCAGTCCTGTCCATGTTGATACAAAAGTTGGGTATCCTTTCTGATGGCTGCATAGTATTCCATTGTATATATGGACCATATCTTCTTTATCCATTTGTCTACTAAAGGGCATCTTGGCTCTTTCCATGGTTTGGCGATTGTGGCCATTGCTGCTATGAACATTGGGGTACATATAGCCTTTCTTTTCACTAAATCCATATCTTTGGAGTAAATACCCAGTAGTGCAATTGCAGGGTCATAGGGTAGCTCTATTTTTAATTTTTGAGGAATCTCCATACGGTTTTCCAAAGTGGCTGTACCAACTTACATTCCCACTAACAGTGTAAGAGGGTTCCCCTTTCTCCACATCCTCTCCAACACTCGTTGTTTCCTTTCTTGTTAATTTTGGCCATTCTAATTGGTGTAAGGTTGTATCTTAGTGAGGTTTTGATTTCCCTGATGGCTAATGATGAACATTTTTTCATGTGTCTGTTAGTCATTTGTATGTCTTCTTTGGAGAAGTGTCTGTTCATGTCTTCTGCCCATTTTTTGACATGATTATCTGTATTTTGGGTGTTGAGTTTGAGGAGTTCTTTATAGATCTTAGATATCAGCCCTTTGTCTGTAGTGTCATTTGCGAATATCTTCTCCCATTCCGTGGGTTGATTGCCTCTTTGTTTTGTTGACTGTTTCCTTTGCTGTGCAGAAGCAAGCATTCTTAACCAAACTGCAGAGATAGGCATCATACAGCATCCTTTCTGAGTGCTCATGGTATCACTTATGTGAATCAGATACAAAGATATGTCACACTGATATGGAGCTTACAAAGAGCAGAGACAGCTAATTCTTATGCCATTACTATTTGCCCAAAGAAAAATAAATGTCCCAGTTAATTTCTTTACATGTTGGTGGCATGAATTTATTTTTGAATCCCAAATATCTGTGCTATTATTTAACACAATCCCAGGAAGGATAAATTGCATCTATAGTGTTCCCATTTCCATGAGAACAAGAGCTTTGGTCCCATATATAATTTGAACAAGATACTCCAGAATAGTGCTGAAGAGAATATGGAACACACTGGTTATCCTTCTTGCCTAGTGCATCTGCCTTCTCTGATTCAGAATTAAGGAAACTAGAAGAATATATGGAAATTGATGGTTCTATAACTTAAAGTTAAAGCATTAAACCTAAATCATCTTCATAATTCTTTTTTTTAAAGATTTTATTTATTTATTTGACACAGAGAGAGAGATTACAAGTAGGCAGAGAGGCAGGCAGAGACAGAGGAGGAGAGAGGAGGAAGCAGGCTCCCTGCTGAGCAGAGAGCCCGATTCGGGGCTCGATTCCAGGACCCTGAGATCATGACCTGAGCTGAAGGCAGAGGCTTTAACCCACTGAGCCACCCAGGCGCCCCCATCTTCATAATTCTAACTCCCCTTTTACACCTTCTACTTGAATTTTCTCCACTCCCCAATATTACATACTTCATTTTATCAAGAGCAACTTTTCTTAGTGCCATAATTAGAATACTATAGATGATATTCTAGCGTTAACTAGAATGCTGGCTTATATTAAATGTAATCAAAGTGGAATATTAAATGGAAATATTTATGTCTGTTTATATACTTTTCTTTAACATTTGTATAAAATTAAGAATAACATGTAGATGAGTTCTTTATGGATTCATTCAACCATTCCTTATTGAGAACCTCATGTGTATCAGGTACTTTTTTTGTCTTCATGGGTTGCAGTAGTGAATAAAACAATAAAAATCTCTACCTTCCAGGACTTTCCTATTTGTGAGATGAAATATATACTGTAGAAAAGTAGTAAGCAAACAATCTGCTATGTTAAAAGATGATGAACAGGGGCGCCTGGGTGGCTCAGTCAGTTAAGCATCTGCCTTTCACTCAGGTCATGATCCCAGGGTCCTGGGATTGAGCCCTGCATCAGGCTCCCTTTTCAGGGGGGAGTCTCCTCCCTGCCCCCACTTGTGTTGTCTCATTCCACTCTCTCTCTCTCTCTGTCTCAAATAAATAAGTAAAATCTTTTAAAAAAAAAATGAACAGCTTGGGGAAAAATATGCAAAGCAAGTGGATAGGAACAATTGGGAACCATCCGTAAGCCCTGCTGAAAAGGTGATCTTTATGCAAAGATTTAGGGAGGAAATAGGCAAGATTTATAACCATCTTAGAGAAAAGCATTTTAGGCAGAAAGGACAGCAAATATAAATGCGGGAACCTGATTCATAGGTTCAGAGAACAGTGAACAAATGAACAAATTGTATGACTATTGCAGATTGCATGAGGGTGAGCCTGTTGCAAAATGAGGCCAGCAAAGATGAAGTGCAGGGAAGCAGTAGGTCTCATGGGGCCTACTGAGCACACACCACGCCTGCATTTTTATGCTGTGTGAGACTGGGGGCAGGATAGAATGGGCATCATAGAAGAGTTTTGAGTAAAGAAGCAATGTATTGGTTCTTTTTTTTAATTATTTAAATTCAATTTAATTAACATATAGTATATTATTAGTTTCAGGGGTAGAATTTAGTGATTCATCAGTTGCATATAGCACCCATTGCTCAGTTCATCAAGTGCCCTCCTTACTCTCCATCACACAATTACCCCTCCCCCACCTGCCTCCCCTCCAGCAACCACTCGTTTGTTTCCTAGAGTTCAGTGTCTCTTATGGTTTGCCTCCCTCTCTATTTTCATCTTACTCCATTTTCCTTCCCTTCTCTTATGTTCATCTATTTTGTTTCTTAAATTCTGCATATGAGTGAAATAATAAGGTATTTGTCTTTCTCTGGTTGACTTATTTTGCTTAGCATAATATGCTCTAGTTCCATCCATGTCATTGCAAATAGCAAGATTCCATTCTTTTTGATGGCTGCATAATATTCCAGGGTGTGTGTATGTATACACACACATATACATGTATATGTATGTATGCATGCATGTGTGTGTGTGTGTGTGTGTGGCACTTTATATATATATATGGCACTTTATCCACTCATCCGTTTGTTGATGGACATCTGAGCTCCTCCCATAATCTGGCTATTATGGACATTGCTGCTATAAACATTGGGTTGCATATACCCCTTTAAATCACTATGTCTATATCCTTCAGATAAATCCCCAGTAGTGCAATTGCTGGGTCATAGGGTAGTTCTACTTTTAACTTTTTGAGGAACCTCCATACTGTTTTTCAGAGTGGCTGCTTATAGATATTTGCAAATGTCTTATCAGATAAAGGGCTAGGATTCAAAATCTGTAAAGAACTTATCAAACTCAACACCCAAAAAACAAAAAATCCAGTCAATAAATGGGAAGAAGCAATGTGTTTTCACTTACATTGTGAAAGAATCATGTTCTCTGTTGTATTGACAAGATATTTTAAGAGGGCCTTGGGTGGAAGTTAAGAGTCCAGTTCAAAGGTAGTTTCACTGAGCACATTTTCCCATATGTTACATATAAATAAATTATTTGGGATTAAGAAAAAAATTTGATCCATACCTAATCATCTGTAGTAGACCACATGGTTGCCCCCCAAAAGATTTATCCACATGTGGAATTTGTGATCACTGCTTTGTTTGGAAAAAGGTCTTTGTAGATGTAAATAAATTGAGAATCCTGAGATGAGGAGATAATCTTATTTTGTCTGGATACCTCTAAATCCCATGCAAGTATACTTATGAGAGAGACACACAGAGAAGAAGGTGAAGGAGCCAAAGCCCAGGAATACTGGGCCATCCCCAGAAGGTGGAAGACACAAGGAACAGATTTTCCCCTAGAATCTCTGCTATCACTTTGATTTCAGACTTCTGGCCTTCAGGATTGTGAGAGAATAAATTTCTGTTGTTTTAAGCTACTCAATCTATGATAATTCATTATGGCAACTGTAGGAAAATAATATACTATCAAAAATTAAGTCTTTAATGGGTGAATTTTTTTTTAAGATTTTTTTTTTTTTTTTTGACAGAGAGAAATCACAAGCAAGCAGAGAGGCAGGCAGAGAGAGAGGAGGAAGCTGGCTCCCTGCCAGGCAGAGAGCCAGATGTGGGGCTTGATCCCAGGACCCTGAGATCATGACCCGAGCCGAAGGCAGAGACTTTAACCCACTGAGCCACCCAGGTGCCCCTAATGGGTGAATTTTTTAATTCCAACAAATCCTATCGATTTATGTATATAGCATTTAATTTCTTTAATACTTCAACTATCCCCACTTAGTGATTATTATTTCTGCTGGATGCACAAAAAGTGGCCAAATTCCTGTGAAATTTGCTCAGGTTATCCTATGGCTCTGCTCTGTGTGGAGTTGAGCAGGAAAAGAGAGCTGCAGAAAGGTAACAGGGTGAGGAGAAGGTGAAGTAGGAAGCCACTAAGCCCTTCCACCATGTGATGAGTCAGGATGTATGAACTCAAGCCTGGTGGCACAAAAACACCAAGGCTTGAACCATCTTGTAAGACTTGACCCAAGAGGGAAACCTTCCAGGTTTGAAAAACCCAGAATCAAGAGACTATATGCAGATTTCTTGCATTGAAGTGGTCCAAAAATGTCAAATGAGTTGACAGTTCTCTTCTTGGAGAATATGCAAAGGAGATACCTGTCAAACACATAAAAGCCCACTTGTGTGCTCCATATAGCAGCTGACTATCCAGTCTGCCACATAAAAGGCACTAATAATCAAAAAGTGAATAAGGTAAAACCACAACACCTAGCAGGTTTAAAATAAAGGAAAAATGTCTTTCATTTTCCCTGATTTCTGCTTCACTGACCTCAACACATTTAAGGGGTCTGCTGTATAGGAGGCGGGTCTGTCATGGTTACATCAAAGAAACAGAACCAGTAGGGAGATAGGTATTAAGAGATTTCATGTGAAGAATTGGTTTATGTGATTGCGATGCCTGGGTACGCAATTCTAAAATCTGGAGGTCAAGCTGTCAGGAGGGGTGGACTAAACTCTTAAGCATAAGCTGAAGCTGCTATCCGCAAATGAAATTTCTTCTTAAGGGAAGCCTAAGCTTTCTTCTTATCAGTCCATTCAGTTGTGTGAGTCAGGCAATCCAGATGGTCTAGGATGATTTTCTTTACTTAACATATACTGATTATAAACTATGTATAAAATACCTTCACCACAGAATCTATATTAGTGTTTGGATCACTACTGATGATAGCCTCATGAGCTGACACCTACAACTGGGCCATCACAGGTGGAGGGAAAAGTATAATTACCGTTCCCTCACTCAGTAATGTCAATGTTGGACCTAAAGGAGAATATCAGATTGAAATTTTAAACTGCATTAAATTGTCCTAATCTTTTATTTTACCTAAAAGTGACTTGGAAATTAAGGCTTCCGCCAAACACAGCCTTAAAGGATATGACAGATTATTCATGTATTTATTCAACAAAGATTTATTGAACATATGCTATATGCCAAACCGTTCTGGGTGTTTTGAATGGATCACAGAACATAACAAAGGTCCCTGTGGTCATGGACATAACATTGCAGTGGGAGAAGACACACAATAAATCATAAATATAAAAATAAGTAAATTGTATTCTGTGTTAAAAGGTAGAAAGTGAAAAAAAAAGGTAAAAAGTGCTAAAAAAAGTAAAAAGTGCTATGGCAAAACAAACACATTAGTACAAAGTAAAGAAAATCTGGTATTTGATAGGGAGAGCAGTTTCATTTTCAAATAAAGCAGTCAGGGTAGACCTCAATAAAAGGATAGGACTTAAATAAAGCCTTGGGAGCTAAAGAAGAACAACTCAGCAAAAGGGAAAGCTATGCAAACTCCTGTGAGAGGAGCATGACTGTCATTTTTAAGCGAGAACATGGAGGTCAGAAGACAGTAGAAGAGAGCAGATATGTAGCCAGGCAAGCAGTAAGGGGTGGGTTTGAGATGATGTGATCAGTTTAGGCCATTGAAAGAGAATTGGCCTTCAATCTACTACAGGGTTTTGAGCAGAGCAATGACACTGGCTGAAGGCTGAGATTAGGGAACATTATAAAAGATTTTGTATTTGTCTCCCTCACTGCCTACTCCCCACAATTTGGGGAACTGTGTGAATTGGTTAAACCCACATGTTGTGGGCAAACCCACATATTTTTCAGAATACAAGTCTTTCACCTCTTTGATTAAGTTTATTCTGATATTTTATTGTTTTTGGTGCAATTATAAATGGAATTGTTTCTTAATTTCTCTTTCTGCTGCTTCTGTATTGGAAATACAATAGATTTCTGTACATTGTATCTTGCGACTTTACCAAATTCATTTATCAGTTCTAGTACTTTTTTTAGTGGAAACTTTAGGGTTTTCTATATATAGTATCATGTCATTTGCAGATAGAGAGAACTTTACTTCTTCCTTACAAATCTGGATGTCTGGGGCACCTGGGTGGCTCAGTCATTAAGCGTCTGCCTTTGGCTCAGGTCATGATCCCAGGGTCCTGGGATCGAGCCCCGCATCGGGCTCCTTGCTCAGCAGGAAGCCTGCTTCTCCCTCCACCATTCCCTCTGCTTGTGTTCCCTCTCTCACTGTGTTTCTGTCTGTCAAATAAATAAAATCTTTAAAAAAAAAAAAAACAAATCTGGATGTCTTTTTATTTCTTTTTGTTGTCTGATTGTCGTGACTAGGACTTCCAGTACTGTGTTGTATACAGGTGGTGAGAGTGGACATCCTTGTCTTACTCCTCACCTTTGGGTAAAAGCTCTAAGTTTTTCACCATTAAGTATGATATTGGCTGTGGGTTTTTCATCTAAGGCTTTTTCTGTTGTGGTATGTTCCTTCTAGACCTACTTTGTTGAAGGTTTTTATCATGAATGGATGTTGTACTTTGTCAAATGTTTTATCTGTATCTACTGAAATGATCATAGGGTCTTTATCCTTTCTCTTATTGATATGACATATCATGCTAATACTTTCACACATATTAAACTACCCTTTTCATCCCAGGAATAAATCCTATTTGAGCATGATGTATGATTTTTTAGAATGTATTGTTTGCTTTTTTCCCCCAAATACGTTTATTGTATATTTTCAGTGTTACAAGATTAATTGTAAAAAATTGTAATTGTAAATTGTAAATTTGTGATTGTAAAATTGTAAAAAAAAAAAAAAAAAGAATGTATTGTTTGATTCGGTGTGCTAATATTTTGTTAAGGATTTTTGCATCTGTGTTCATGAGAGATACCAGCCTGTAGTTCTCTTTTTTTTTAGTTGTTTCTTTACCTGGTTTTGGTATCAGGGTTATTCTGGCTTCATAGAATGAATTCGGAAGTTTTCCTTCCTCTTGTATTTTTTGGAATAGTTTGAGAAGAATAGATACTAACTCTTCTTCAAATGTTTGTTAGAATTTGCCTAGAAATTCTACTCCTAGGCTTTTGTTTTTTGGGGATTTTTTGAGGACTGGTTGAGTTTTGTTGTTAGTTATCAGTCCATTCAAAGTTTCTCTTTCTTCCTGCTTCAATTTTCATATGATAGAGTTCTAGAAATTTATCCATTTTTTTCTGGGTCATCCAATTTGTGACATATAATTTTTCATAATATTCCCTTATAATCTTTTGTATTTCTGTAGTGCTGGTTGTACTTTTCTTCTTTCATTTGTGGTTTTGTTCATTTGAGTCCTCTCTCTGTGTGTTTGTTTATTATTTTGGCTAGAGGTTTATCAGTTTTATTAATCTTTTCAAAGAAACAGCTCCTGGATTCATTGATCTTTTCTATTGTTTTTTTTTGTTTGTTTGTTTGTTTCTGTATCATTCATTTCTACTCTAATCTTTATTATTTCCTTCCTTTTGCTGGGTTTGGGTTTCATTTGTTCTTTTTCTAGCTCCTTTAGATTTAAGGTTAGGATTTTTTTTGAGATTTTTCTTGCTTGATATAGGCCTGTATTGCTATAAACGTCCTTCTTAGTACTAATTTTATTGCATCTCAAAGATGGACTGTTGAGTTTTTATTTTCATTTGTTTCCATGTAATTGTTTGTTTCTTCTTAGTTTTATTTTTTGACCCATTCATTGTTTAGTAGCATGTTATTCAACCTCCATGTATTTGTTCTCTTTCTAGATTTTTTCTTGTGGTTAGAAAAAATGCTTGGTATACCTTTGATCTTTTTGAGTTTGTTGAGACTTGTTTTGTGGCCTAATACGTGGTCTGTTCTAGAGAATGTTCTATGTGCACTTGGGAAGAATATGTGTTCTGCTGCTTTAAGATGGAATGTTCTGAGTATGTCTGTTAAGTTCATCTGTTCCTTTGTGTCATTCATAGCCACTGTTTCCTTGTTGATTTTCTGTTTGGATGATCTGTCCATCCATGTAAGTAGAGTGCTAAAGTCCCCTACTATTAATGTAGTATTGCTATGTAGTAATACTATTAATGTAATATTACTATTGATTATTTCCTTAAGATAGTTATTAACTGTTTTATGTATTTGGGTGCTCCTATGTTGGGTGCATAAATATTTGCAATTCTTATATCTCCTGTGGATTGTACCCTTTATTATTAGTGTCTTTCTTTGTCTTTTTGGATAGTCTTTGTTTAAAGTCTATTTTGTCTGATATAAGTAGTGCTACCACAGCTTTCTTCTGACATCCATTTTCATGATAAATATTTCTCCCTCTGCTCACATTCAATCTGCATGTGTCTTTGGGTCTGAAATGAGTCTCTTGTAGTTAGCATATAAATGTATCTTGTTTTGTTTTGTTTTATGCATTTCATCATTCTGTGTCTTTTGATTGGAACATTAATTCCATTTACATTCAAAGTCATTTTAATGATGTATTTATTGACATTTGGTATTTGTTTTGTGGTTGTTTTTATAGTTTTTCTCTGTCCCTTTCTTCTCTTGCTCTTTTTCATGGTTTGCTGGCTTTCTTTAGTTATGTACTTGGATCCCTTTCTTTTTATTCTTTCCATATTTATTATTGGTTTTTGATTTGCAGTTACCATTAGGTTTGTATATAACATCTTTTGAATACAGCAGTCTATATTAAGTTGATTGTCACTTAAGTTTGAACCCATTCTTTACTCTTTTCTCCCAGCATTTTAGGTATATGTTGTCATATTTTATATCCTCTTATTTTGTGAATCCCTTGACTGATTTTTACAGATATATTTATTTGTACTGCTTTTGTGTTTTCTCCTTTTCTTACTCCTCCTTATGGTCTTTGCTGTCCACTCAAAGAGTCCCCTTTAACATTTCCCATAGGGCTGGTTTAGTGTTTGTGAACTCCTTTAGTTTTTGTTTGCCTGAGAAACTATCTCTCTTTCTATTCCAAATCATAGCTTTGTTGGATAGAGTATTCTTGACTGCATTTTTTTTCCTTTTCAGCATTTTGAATATATCATACCACTCTCTTCTGAGCTGCAGAGTTCTGCTGAACTGATAGATTTTAAGGGGTTTCATTTAAATATAACTGTCTTCTTTTCTCTTCCTGCTTTTAATTTTTTTCCTTATTTATGCTTTTTGTCATATTAATTGCTATATCTTGGAGTGGATCTCCTTCGGTTGATTTTGTTGGGGAATCTCTGTACCTTCTGGGTCTGGATATCTGCTTCCTTCCTCAGATTGGGGAAGTTTTCAGCTATTATTTCTTCAAGATAGTTTTTTGCCCCTTTTTCTCTCTTTTCTTCTCCTCCTCCCCTCTGCCCTTCTTCCCCTTCTCCTTCTCTTTCTTCCTTCTTCTTTTCTTCTGGGATCTGTATAATGCTAATGTTATTACCCTTAATAGAGCTGCTGAGCTCCCTAACTATATTCTCATTTTGCATATATTTTTCTCTCTCACGTGCTCAACTTGATTATTTTGCATTACTCGATCTTCTAGTTCACTAGTTCATTCCTCTGCTTCCTCTACCCTGCTATTCATTACATGCAGTATATTTTCAGTTTCATTTATTGTGTTCTTCATCTCTGATTGATTCTTTTTCTCTCTTTGTTAAGAGTGTCACTGATATCTTCAAATCTTTTCTCAAGTCCAGTGAGTGTCTTTTTGATCATTACATTAAATTCTCTAGAAGGCATATTATTATATTTGCTTTGCTTGTCTCTTGCTGTGGTTTGGTCCTGTTCTTTCATTTGTGATGTATTTTTCTTTTTCCTCATTTTGTCTAAATCTTTGTCTGTTTCTGTGTAATATTCCTATTACATCTCCTGCTCTTGGAAGTAATTCCTATTCCATCTCCTGCTCTTGGAAGTAATGGCAATATGAGGAAGAGGTCCTGTAGTGCCCTGAAGCATGGTGTCTTCTGTTTTGTAGAACCTGGTGCATCAGTTGGTGTCTCCTATGGGTGTTGCATGTTCCCTGCTCTTGTGTCCTGGATGCTTTTTCCTTCAATGCAGTCATCTGCGGTGGCTCTCTTTGCCAGTTGTGCAGAGTTTTGTTTCTCAGCTGGGGTGGTATATACAATTTTCACTGGTATATAATGTTCTGCTATGTTGGCCTGCTAGGAAATTAGTCCTCCCTTAGCATTTGGGAGGGGCTGGCCTGGGCAGATCCACAAAGCAGGTGGAGTGCCCAATTTGAACAAAGTGTGCCTTGGGCTTCTGAAGGGCCAACCACTACTGCTGCCACCAGCACTGCAGCCATTGCTGTCACTGCAGCTGGGGCCAAGACCCCAAAAAATGCCCAGGTCAAGAGTCAACAAGTGTTATGCTAATCTTCTAGTGGTGGATACCTGTCATGCTGAGACTAAGGTAGACATGACTGGGAAGGATGGATCAGCCAAAGCGTGGTGGGGCGGGACTTGGTGTAAGCAAGTTAAGCAGTTGAGTGTTGATGCTGCACTGGTTCCCGCAGGTGGTTGTGTGTTTATGCTGGGGGAAGGAGAGGGAATTGGTGCCTTCCAGCTCCTTTGTTCCTGAAGAAGTCCCTCAGCAATCTTTGCCCCTTCAGGACATACTCTGAAATGAGTAAACTACTCTCTCTCATATATACCAAGCATTTTTGAAACTGCTGTTTCTATACTGTAACTCTGTGG
>JAQQSY010004880.1:0-12021 GCA_028646535.1 Procyon lotor | reverse complement strand
TTGTTCTGTTTTGTCGACTTTTTCCACACGTTAAAACAACAGTGGATTTTAGACTGCGTTGACTGTCTTTGGAGGGGACAGTGATGCCTTTGTTTGAAGATCAATGTGAAGTTAATTTCACAGAAGGAAAAGTGGCAGGTATTACCCAAGGGGCGTAAAGATCTTCTGTTGGCTCGTTGTTTACGGTGTATACAATGCTTTCGACGCACCATTTCTTGTGCACGGCTCCAGAAACTCACAGGAGGAGCAAAGAAGGCACGCGGAAGCCCCATGTCGGTGCCGTGCACCCCAAAGCCCGGGGCTCCTGGCCGC
The DNA here is from genome assembly GCA_028646535.1 of Procyon lotor. Lineage (NCBI taxonomy): Eukaryota > Metazoa > Chordata > Mammalia > Carnivora > Procyonidae > Procyon > Procyon lotor. The sequence continues at coordinate 11,709 of JAQQSY010004880.1, read as the reverse complement.
TGGGTCAGTCTCTGTTCTCATGGAGAATGAATGGCTGCCTCCCAGACACACAAGGCAGGGGACATGGCCCAGGAGCTGAGGATCTGCCCTCCGCCCGGCTCTGGGAGCTACTGGAGACCCCAAATCCTGACTTACTCTTGCATCGAGCCTAGGATATAGCAGCTGTCACCTCTGCCTCATGAACGGAACCCAAGGCCAAGGGAAGGGAAGGAAGTGTGCAGTCTAGGATTTGGACCAGCCTCACTAGCGCCACAGCCGCCTTCAGTCCCCGTCATTACCCTCGCTCCCCCGATGCCCTTTGCCACTTGGGGCACCCGAACTAGCTGCGCTGAGGCCCCCTTCCAGCTTGAGCCAGGGTCAGGGAAGCCGTGGGCAGGCTTCTGTTCCAACGCACACGGAGTTGTGAGTTCGAGCGGCTGCTGGGTTCTCTTCGAGAAACCGTCAGCCTCAGGGACAGGAGGGCCCGGGGGGTCAGCTCATTGCCTAATTCGAATGGCTGACCTACTTTTCCTCCTCCTCTTGGGGGTGAGAGACTGCCTGCTCCATCTGCCGGGCCCTCCGGGCTGAGTGAGTCAACGGGCAGGAAAGTCCCTGTCACTCTGGGCACTGAGCAGCTGGGCCTGGATGGGGGCATCTGGAGGCGCCAGGACAGCTCCCGTCCCCTGCAGGGACAGACTGTTCCCAAGGGAGTCAAAGGCCCTGTTGCCCACTCCAGCCCACGGGCAGGCCCAGCGGGTGACTAAGGGCCGTCGATGGAGCCACGCAGGTCTGGAGGCAGGTGAACCCTGACCTGTGAGAGCCTCGTTCGGGTGCAAAACAGGAGGAATTTGGAGTTGGGTTGAGCAGAATGCCAGAAAGTATGCTTGGGTGGTGTCGGCCTTCCTGAGCCCGTGTAGTAGCTGCTAAAGCATTTCGGGATCCTAGACACTTCTGGAAAGTTGACGGTTCCTTTGTGCACAGACGCTAGGGGAGGTAGACCAGATGGCCGGCTGAAATTTTGGTCCCATTTTTCTTTCCACAAGGTTTGGGGTTGGGTGGTGGTTGTTTTTTTTTTTTTTTTCTCTCCTCCCCCTCTCCACCTCACCCTGAAAAAAAAAGTCTCTGGGAGAATACTGACCGCCCAAACATGAAACAGCTAATGCCATTACTCCCGCATCGTCGTGGGAATCTTCAAACGTTTTGAGAGACAGGCAAACAAAATCCTGTGTGTACACCCTGACAGATGGTTTCGTGGCCTTGACAATTTGCCATCACCTCTGAACTCGAGCTTCTCCCTCCCGGGTTCTCATGAGGATGAACTGGGACAGCCCACAGGGTGCGTTTCTCCCCCGAGGAGCACAGAGCCCTCGGTCTGGAAAATCCACCCCCCGCCCTTGTCCAGTGTGCTTCCTGGGACCTCGGGCCTAAGCAGCGCTGTGGTTCCGCGCGGTGGGGCACAACGTCGGGGCCACGGGCGACACGCGGCTGCTGAGATGCCAGTTTCATACTCATTAAAATCAAAGACAAATTCAAATGCAGTTCCTCAGTTGCACTAGCCACAGGCCGAGCGCCCGACGGCCGCGGGCAGCTCGTGGCCACCAGGGGCACAGCACAGATACGAAAGCTTCCCGGCCATGCACAGAGTTCTACTGGACTTTGGACAGCGTAGTTCCGGAACCTCAATGAGCCCACGATCAGCCAGGACACGGGCTTAAAACACAGAGCCCTGTGTCCCACCCCTGGAGGTCCTGCTCAGCGGAGCCCAGATCCTAACGGATTCGAAGGCTTAAGAAGCTGTGAGGGAGTCTGATGAGTGACACAGTGAGCTAACGCTCTCTGCCCGTCAGCTCGCCCCACAGCCCCCAGCTCTGCACGTGCCCCCCGTTCACGGAGCTCTGGCCCCAAGATCTCACGGATGTTCCTCATCCCCTGAGCAGGCGTGGTTGCTGCCCCCAAAGGCTCCGTCCCTTTTTCACATGTACCTCTGCAGCTTCGTCTGCAGGGCAAGGGGCTCGCAGCCACTCTGGACGGCCGTGGCACACTCCGGGCAGGCAGCGACGCAGAGGTAGTCATTTCCATGTTCAAACTAGTGGCTCAGAAACACAGTAATTGCCATGGAGCTCAGCATGAGCCCTGTCCACTGAAAAATAGCCTCAACCCTCCAGAATGTTTTAATGGAAATGACTTTCAAACACAGAGAACTCGCAAGGGAGCCAAAAACCAGTTTCTTGAAAATGACTCATGCAGTCTGGCTCGAGCCAGGCCCTTGGTCTCTGCACAACGGACGCTCATTTCTGTCCATTCAGAGTTTGTAGAGTCTGCTCGGGATTCGTTTGAGTTCTGGAAAATTCATCAGTGTGGCCCAGAGGAGGGCTCTGAATGGCCGCTGCTGGCCCTGCCAGCCCAGGGCGGCCCTGGCCTGCCTCCTGCAGCTGGCCGGCCACAGCCAAGGAAGCTTCCTCAACCACTGGAGCTCGAGGTGCTCCCCGTCCCCCGCCAGCCTCTCTCCCACGACCGCACGCCCACGACGCGTCACATGGCTCCGGGCTCCCATTCGGCCGTCGGGGGGCTGGGGAAAAGCAGCCTGGGCTGACTCTGGGGCTGGGCGCAGAGCTCAGTCTGCGGCTCACTGCAGTGCGCCCCGAGAAGTCCCATATGAGAGGCTGGAGGAAAGGGGTGTGTGTCCACAGGAGGCTGAAAATAATTCTGGAAGGAGAGAGAGGGAGGGAAGGGGGCAGGAGGGAAAGAGAGGGAGATGGAGAGCAGGGAAGAAGGGAGGGGGGAAGGAGGAGGGGAAGGAAGGGAGGAAGGACAGAGGGACGTGGAGGGAGAAGGGGGGGCGGAGGGAAAGGAAGGGCAGGGGTTGGGGGGCGGGGAAGGACGCTTTCCCAGGAAGAAAGGCCTCCCGGCTGAATGGCGGCAGCACAGAAGGCCCCGTGGGCGGCGGGGCTGTGGAGGAGCGCACAAGGCCGTCCAGGGTGCTGTGCGGGCATCAGTGTTTTGAGGACGGGAGGGCACAGGAAGTGACGGGAGCCGTGGGGCCACCATCTGCCCTCAACAGGGTGATTTTTGTCCCCCAGCTGGCATTAAATGGACCGGAAGCACAAGCTTTCTTCTTCAACCCTGCTCCCAGGGTCCAGCACAGGGGAGCCGGATGGGGAGCAGACTGGGCAGAAGCCCCGCGGGGGTGGGGTGCGGCTCATCCCTCCGCAGCCCGGAGCTCCCGAGCCAGCGGCCCCGGCAGGGTCGGGTCCCCGCCGCCCCACGCTCCATTCTGGCCACGTCCTCGGACACAGGTCTGGCCTGACTGCTGCGCGGAGTAGAAGCAGGCTTCTCGACAGCAGGTTCTCGGCCTCCTGCTGCCCACGCGGGGCCCACGCGGGGCCCGGAGGACTCTGTCGTGGGCCGTCCTGCACCCTGGAGGGGGCCGAGCATTCTCCCCGGACCCGCCCACCAGACACCGCAGCTCCCACTGGAGGCAAGGGACAGCCTCTCCAGACACTGGCATGTGTCCCCTGGGGGCCGGAGGCTTTGAGTGGAGAGGCACTGGTATCCCCGAACTCGGGGTGAGTTCTAGGATGGCCTTTCTAGCGGCTCACACCCCCTCCCGCCGTGTGCTCACGCACCCCAGACGCTCTCCTGTCCGGGGAGAAGGACCGGCAGATGCTCCCAGGCCCAGTCCCTACAGGTTCAGACCCATGATCTAGAAATGCCAGGAACTTTTTCTGTAGAGTTCCACGGTAAATACCTCTGGCATTGCATGAAAATCTGTGCAAGTACATGGCTTTGTGGGCGGAGGGAGAAAGCAGTCACAGATAATAATTAATAACAGGTAAGACTGCGTTCCAGCAAAACTTTATTCCTGGGCCTTGAAATCTGAATTTCATAGAGTTTTTATGTGTCCGAAAACAGTCCTCATCTTCTTCTTCTTTGAACCAGCTAACCGTGGAAACCACCCGTAGCCCGGGGACCCCGTGCAGACAGCGGGTGACTCTGGCCTGTGGTTTACTGACCCTGCCCCCAAGCACGGCCTTTTCCAGCGGTGCCAGTGGTCTGTGTCGATGCCAAGGTGGCCTTCCTGAGACCACCGCCCCAAAGCCCCACTGTGGCCTGTCCTGCGACCACACGCCCTGATGTGGGAGGGGGCTCGGCCCCATCGGCTTCTGTCCCAGGACACCCCAGGAGCTGGGCCCGCGGTTCTCTCCCTGGAGTGGGAGGGGGTGTCAGGAGATGAGCGGAAAGGGATGGACATTAATAGGAAAAGAGCTGCATTAATTAGTGGCCTGGGTTAATCCCGCTTGGTGAGAAAGGTCATCGAAAGTGTGACAGTGATGGCCAGAAAGTCTCCGGGCCGCTGCTTATCAGAAGTGGGGCCACCCGGCCTGTCTGCGGGGAGGGAGGGTCATTCGTCTGCCAGGACTGGCTCGGCAGCGTTGCCATCCTGCCCTCGAGCACAAGGCTGGTCTGCGACACCCTCACCCGGAAAGGGTTCTACCCTCCAGGGACCGGCTGCCCTATTTATAGCTCGGCCCGGGCCCTCTCAAGATGGCAATTTCACGCCCATCCATCAATCTGCCCTTCCAAACCGGTACTTGTACGTCCGCAGAGAGAGCCCCGAGAACCACAATTACTAGACTCTCCATCTGGGGTTGCTGAGGTGGGGTCACAATTAGGATTCCAGAAAGGCCGCGGCCCAGAGCTTCGTCCGCGGGCAGGACACGTTGGCTGTGGGCGAGGGTGGAGTCCCGGAGGTCGCGTGGGCTGGCAGCCTCCAGCAGCCAAAACCCAGGAGCTCGCGGGGACCCGGGTTGCCCTGACGGTGCCCCGCAGTGTGTGCAGGGCCGGGCACGGCGCAGGCTCTGCCCCCGGCATGCCACACAGGCACACGCCACGCGGCCCCCACGCGGGGCCGAAGGGGCTGGAAATCCATGTCCGCGGAGGGCTCACGCGGTCGGGGTTCCGGCCCTGGATTCCGCTCAGACAAGACCCGGGGCCTCCTGCAAAGGGTTCCCCTGCTGGTATGAAGAGTCGAGTGTGTCCCCAAAACACCACCGGCTGGAGTGCACACCACCCCGGAGCAGCCGGCCCGGGGGATGGGAACGCAGGTGGGGACGCCCAGTGCCCGCTCAGCCTGACTGGAAGTCATCCAGGATGGGGTCCCCAGGATGGGGACCATCCCAGCCACGCACCGGCTGGGGACCTTGCTGATAGCCTGTCTCCCCAGAGGCCCCTCCAGCCCACATCAGAGGTCCAGGCGGGAGGCTGCCCCACACCCCAGGGAACCGCCCCTGCGTGATCCTGCGCCGCCTCGGGAGGGAGCCTAGATGTTGCCGAGTCCTATCTAAGCTGACAAAGGGCACCACGAACGCTGTCACTGGGTCCCTGTGTGTCCCTCCAGCCCTCAGGCTTGCAGGACAAGGCCGGCCTCTCCCACCCTGACCCAGCTCAGTTTCTGCGGCGGCTGGCGAGCCCCTGGGGCTTACAGTATGGCACCCAGTCTGGGGGCTCTGGGGCCACACGCCCTCCAGGACCCCCGTCCATCATGAGAGTCTGCCGTGGTGGAGACAAGCAGCACCACGGGCACCCCGTGAGGTCTGGGTGAACCCCAACTCCACCACGGACCGCAGGCTGACGGCGAGGTCTCGCCACCACGTCCTCGGATTTTGGGGCAGAGACCAGCACTGCCCAGGGCAGGGCGTCCAACAGAGAAGCTGGAGACGAGGCTGCCCCCACTGCCCCCGGGTGGCCAACACCCAGCAGGAGGTGGGGCGCCGGTGGGGCCGGGCCCAGGGCAGAAGGGCCGCCCGCTCGCCACACACCCCACCAGGCCCTCTACTCTGCTTCCACACTCCCTTCTCACGCTCTTCCCTTGGAAGCAGGACCATCCCTCCAGGACCCGGGGCCGCCCCACAGCCTGCGTGCCCCTCCCCCCTCCACAAAGAGGGGCTCGAACTGCCCGGATTGGCCCACGCTGCCCTCTGAGCAAGGTGGGCAAGGGGCCTGGGCCCCGCCTGGGAACCACGTGGCCTCGCGTCCACCCTGGGCCCCGGGCAGCCAGGCAGGCGAGGCACGTCCGAGAGTCCCCAGGAAGGGAAGTGAGCGAGCCTTAGGACAAACAAATGTCGGTGAGCTTGAGGAAATGGAAAACATCGACTCCGTTCTCTGGCAGGAGAACCAAGAGAAGGGCTGAGCAGAGCCAAGGAGGGTTCCGGCCGGCCCGGCGGGCTCGGAGCAGCTGGTCTGAGCGAAAGGCGCGGGAGCCAGTGCTCCACACCTGGCCGACGCGCCCCACGGGTGCAGGCCCGCGGGACGCTCATAGAAGCCACTGGTTCTAGGTCCAAGAGGGGAGCGGTGCAGGGGTGAAGGACAGAGAGCAGAGCAGGCGGCCCGGCTGCTCAGCCTTCCCCAGGCCAGCGGGATCTGCTGTGGCCACAGGGGCAGGGAGGGGAGGGTCTGCTCCCTTCTGCTTCTCCAGAGATGACACGTCCGGGAACTCGAGCTGGGCTCTTTCTGGCAGGGGGACAAGCAGGCCTTTGACAGGCCCTGGGATTCGGGAGGCAGTGAGGCCGGCAGAAGGAGGGGCTGCAGGATTTCACCCTCTGGGCAGGAGGGCTCTGCGGGTGACAGGGGAAGGAACTGTGGTCTGAGCCGCTGGGGGGGTTGGGCTGCAGTCACAGAGTCGAGGTGAAGGCCGGGGACCCAGGGGCATGACCGTTCCGAGGGGCAGGCAGGGGCTAAGGTAAGGTGGCTACACGGCACCTCCGAGGCCCACGCGCCCTCCAAGTTCCCGTGCTGCCCTCCTGGGCCCCAGGCAGCCCCCGGCATCACACCTTACACACCAGGGTCTGGAGGCCAAGGAGCACTAGGTCTTTCCGAGGACTGTTGGAGGAGCTCAGGATCCGCCCCAGGACCGCGGCTCTGCCAGAATTCCACTCCTGGTCCTTCCCGCCCCAGTCACAGGAGACAGGAGCAGAATCACGGTGACCGCTGGGGCAGGGGAGGGGCCACGGTACGGCAATGCTCGGGGACCACTGAAGACCCTCACGGCCTCCCCCGTCTGCTGGCCCCGTCACCGCCGAGCAACCCAGCTCTCTGTACCCCGAGGGACTTCGGCCATGCCCACGTGCCCTTGCCACTCCTCAAGCCCAAGCTTGTGCCTCCTACCTCCCACCTCTGGCTTCCCCGTCCAAGCAAAACCACGGGATGCTGTGAATGCCACTCGGTGCCGAGGGCAAGCACCCTGGAGCTCCACCTGCAGACGGCGATGCCCCACAGGGACCCTGTGACCAAGGGGAGCTCAGCCAGAGGATAGATTCTTCCCTCTCTCCCTCTAGAGCGAGCAGGTGTCAGGATTCCCAAAGCTCCAGGGGACCGTAGCCCCAAATCCAGCTATAACACACAGGTCTTTGCCTCAAACTAGCACAGCCGCGTTCCCTGAGCATGTGGATGGCGCAAAGGGGGACCAGCTCCCAAGAACCAGTCAACAAGAACGAGCCACGTGGGAGGCAGCTAATGGTCTTTGCCAACGCAGTGAAGCTCGGTAAGTGGGAAGCCCCAGAAATAGGAACAAAGAGGAGGAAAGCTTTTCGGAGCGACACCTTAAAGAAAACAACAGCTCTGGGCCCAGCTGGTGGTATGACAGTTCCTGCAAACACTCAGAGACCTTAGTGGAATTCAATCACACTAGAACTCGTTAGTCCCAGGCTATGTACGTGGCTGCAGACCATGGAAGGATCGCGGGCTTTTCAGTTCCCCTTATGGAACTGCATAGTCCTTCTGCCAAAATCCAACAAGTGGAGAGTGAAGGGTAGTGTAGGAGTGCTTCTAGGGGTCAAATACTGCCTGAAGCATTGTATTTGTTGAACGGCATGGGTTAATTCTTGTCACCCACCTTACATAAGGGAAACTGAGGCTCGGCTGGGGTGAGTCAGGAGCAGAGTTCGGCACCCACGAGAGCCTGCGGCCTCAATTTCTGCAAAGCACTGCCCCACAACAAACAGCCTCACCCATGAATTTAGGTGGAAAAACCCCAAATAAAAAGAGGAGGAGATCAAACGAGTAGTGTGCTAGATGATTAATATACCAGAACCAGTAGGAATGTCGGGAGATCCTATCTTTGTCAATTAAAAAAAAAAAAAAAAAGTTTTCACTAAACATTGGCTTGATGAAAAATCACATTTGTTAATTAATTATCACCTGTAACAAAAAAAGTACAGCAAAGACCCACACCCCGATTCCCAGGGGAGGATATAGGACGTGGCCCTGGGTGTCCTCCGTAGCCCTCTGCTCTCTCACAGGGAACTCACTCCCACCATTCCCGTCGTGCTTTACCTCACATGCTTTTATCCCAATACACTTGGATTTGCATGCTCTTGAAACTGATGAGCCGTCTCTTGCTGCGGATGTCTCCTCCTCCTACACTTTTTTAAAGGATGGCATTTTTTTATTTGACAGAGAGAGAGACAGCGGGAGAGGGAACACATGCAGGGGGAGTGGGAGAGGGAGAAGCACCTCCCTGCTCAGGGAGCCCGATGCGGGGCTCGATCCCAGGACCCTGAGATTGTGACCTGAGCCGAAGGCAAAGGCTTAACAACTGAGCCCCCGGGCGCCCCTCTCCTCCTGCATTTCTGACCAATCCTTTATTTCAGAGACTCACCTCGTTGAAGGCTGTTCTGCATCTTCGCTCTTACACAATATTCCATTATACGAATCTAATACAAAATTTCTGTGCCCATTCCCCTGTTGATGGATATTTGGATGATTTTTTTCACAATCTGCCACTGTAAACAGTTCTTCTGTGAGCACTCATGAGCGTACGTCCCAAAGCCACATCCTCCCGTGGATTTGCTGGGTCACAGGACATCTACCTACTCAACATGACATCGTACGCGTGACTGTGTTCCACAGTTGAACCAATTCACGTTCCAAGGAGCAATTGCAAGAATGTTTGTTTTCTGTCCTTGCCAAAATTGCTATTTCTATAATTTTTCATTTTTACCCATACGGTAGGTGTGAAAGCATGTACTGTTTTTTTTTTTTTATTTGGTTTGCACTTCCCCATTACTAATGATACTGAATGGTTCTCATTTTCTGAACTAAATTCAACTGGTCCTGTGCAAGCCTATTTCTAGATCCTCTGTTTTAGCCCATCCATCTGTCTTTTGTTGCACCAAAGCCCCACTGTTTTCAGGACTGTTAACTTTATAATGAGTCTTGAATTAGGGGAGTGTAAATTCTCTTGCTCTTCTCCAAAACTATTGTGGCCGTTTACTCTAGGCCCTTTGTGTTTCCATCTAAATTTTAGAATTAACATGTAAGTCTCCATAAAAATCTTTTTTAGTCCATTGTCCTCCTGTATCAGCTTTTCAGCTAAAGGGAAACTTTAGAAATTGCAGTATGGAGGCGCTTGGGTGCTCAGTGGGTTAAAGCCTCTGCCTTCGGCTCAGGTCATGATCTCAGGGTCCTGGGATCGAGCCCTGCATGGGGCTCTCTGCTCAGCGAGGAGCCTGCTTCCCCTTCTCTCTCTGCCTGCCTCTCTGCCTACCTGTGATCTCTCTCTCTGTCAAATGAATAAATAAAATCTTAAAAAAAAAAAAAGAAATTGCAGTATGGATTCTTGATTTGTGAGTCTCAGGCACATCACAATCAAAATGCTAAAAATTATAAATGAAATCTTTTTTTTTTAATTTTTATTAACATATAATGTATTATTTGCCCCAGGGTACATGTCTGTGAATCATCAGGCTTACACATTTCACAGCACTTACCATAGCACATACCCTCCCCAATGTCCACACCCCAGCCAACCTATCCCTACCTCCACCCCCCCCTCAGGCCACCCTTAGTTCATTTCTTGAGTCTAGGAGTCTCTTATGGTTTGTCTCCCTCCCCATCCCTTCCTGTTTCATTTTATAAATGAAATCTTAAAAGCAGCCTGTGGGGCATGCATAATGGGAGGGGCACACGCTCTTCACAGGAGCAGCAGAAAGCATGATGGCCGACTTTTCAGCAGAACTATGGAAACTAAAAGATAATGGAATGGCATCTTTAAAATGCTTGGAGAAGAAAAGTGCCAATATAGAACTCTATAACAAGTGAAAATAGTCTCATAAACTGAAATAAAATAGGGGTGCCTGGGTGGCTCAGTCATTAAGCCTCTGCCTTCGGCTCAGGTCATGATCCCAGGGTCCTGGGATCGAGCCCCATGTTGGGTTCCCTGCTCAGCAGGGAGCCTGCTTCTCCCTCTCCCACTCCCCCTGCTTGTGTTCCTTCTCTCACAGTATCTCTCTGCCAAATAACATCTTTTTAAAACTTTGAGATAAAGATGTTTTCTTTGTTAAAAAAAAGATTTTGTTTATTTGAGAGAGAACAAGCGAGACAGCATGAGCAGGGGAGAGGGCCAGAGGGAGAGGGAGAAGCCAACTGCTCGCTGAGCAGGGAGTCTAATGCGGGGCTTGATCCCAGGACCCCAAGTTCATGACCTGAGCCAAAGGTAGACACTTAACTGACTGAGCCACTCAGGTGCCCCTACAGATGTTTTTATACAGAAGAAGAAAGCTTCGAGAGTTTGTCACCAGCGTTCACACACTGTAAGAAATGGTATGACAATGCAGGACTGACAAACTTTAGGGCACAGAGGGCATGGGTGTCATGGAGTGAAACCGGTGTCAAGTTCTTGCACTGGGGGGAAGTTATCCTAGTAAAGATTCTTTTGTCTCAAGTCTGTTCATCTGACAGTAATCTTTTTTTTTTTATTATTAGTGTTTACTTGGTCTGCCCTTATGTTTTAGATATTTCTCTTTTAAATAACTTACAATAGGATTTCTAAAAACTACAGCTTGGCAACCTTTATCTTTTTATGGAGTTTATAGTCCATTTACATTCATTTTAATCACTGATATGTAGATTCATTTGTCCTTTAATTTGTGTTTGTCTTGCCTCTTTTGTTTCTTTTTCTCCTCTCTACTTCCTTCCTATTGTTGCTTTTTGTAATCTTCCCTTTGTAGGGACATAAACTTTTCTACTCTTAATGGCTCCCTAAACATTTCAACATGTACACTAAACTTATCAAAATTCAAAGTCCATCAATATATTTACTTTCAAACAGTGAAGATTTAAAATACTCCTTCAAATCACTTCTCACTTTCTGACTTTTCTATTATGGTAACTTTTAAAACTCTATGGGGCATGTTTACTGTTTTGCACAGGCAATGTCTAATTGCATTTGCCACATATGTACCCCTTCCTTTGGTCTCCATGTCTCCTTCCGTCTCTCTTATCTCCCACCTGAGACGATCATCATGCAGCCTGACATATATCTCCCGGAGTCTCCTCTAGGGAAGATTTGTTAATAGAGAAATTTTTATTAGTCTAAAAATGTTTTTATTTTTCCCCTATTCTTTTTTTTTTAAAGATTTTACTTATTTATTTGACAGAGACAGAGAGATCACAAGTAGGCAGAGAGACAGGCAGAGGCAGAGACAGAAGCAGGTTCCCTGCTGAGCAGGGAGCCCGATGTGGGGCTCGATCCCAGGACCCTGAGATCATGACCTGAGCTGAAGGCAGAGGCTTCAACCCACTGAGCCACCCAAGGGACCCTATTTTTCCCCTATTCTTGAAAGATTATTTCCTTTCAGTAGATACATTCAAGGTTGATTTTTTTGTGTTGTGTTTTTTGTTTGTTTGTTTTGTTTTGTTTTGTTTTGCCAAGAAAGTAATGGTTCCACTCTC
>JAQQSY010004879.1:0-12021 GCA_028646535.1 Procyon lotor | reverse complement strand
GGGGTGAGGCTCAGCCTCCTGAGACTTGGTGCTGTGCCTGAAACCTGCTCCTTCCCTCTGGGAGCATTTGGGGTGTTCTCACTGCCAGTGGGTGTGGGGGGTCGGGGGCACGGAATCCCAGAGAGGCGAACACCCTGGTCCTTCCCACCCACTGTGCTGGCCACGCAGGAGGACCTTCGGGCCGGAAACCCAGCCCTCGGTTCTGGGAAACCCTCCTGGCCGGTTTCCGCCCCGATCTTTCTGGAACTGGAGCGTGTGGGCCTCTCGGGGCCTATGTTCTCCACTTAGCTTCCTTTCTCTCTTGGAGAAGCTGCAGTGACCCTTCAACGTCAACTCTGGGTCTTCTTGTGGTTCCTACGTTTACTCTCATGCTTTCAATTCTTGAGCTCTTTCCAAAACCTCTGATTATTCCCTTTAGTGGCACCTGTTTCCATTTCACGGACGCTGTGAGGAGGTGCTCGCCGTCAGCCAGTGGCTGGTGTCCCTTGTTCACCCGACCTGCCTTCCCTCCTGCGAAGGGTCTGCGCCCCTCCCGCGCAGCGGGGAGAGCCGGCGGGCAGCCCCACACCCACGATGCAGCCGCGCTCTGGTGCGGACACTCTGACGTGGGCACCTTTGGGTCCTTCCAGGCGGTCGGCTCCGCAGAGGCGCCGGGCCTCCTCGTGCTGTGGGCCGAGGTCGGGCCAGCAGCTGGCCTGTGGCACCACCGCCCACCCCGGCCCGCCCCCAGATCCCACCCCTCTTCTGCAGCCCGTGCGGCGGCTCTCGGACCGGGGCGCCCTGGTGCTGGCCGTCTGCCTCTAACCTGCAGTCGCGTCTGCGGACTGCGGCCCAGGGGCCCAGGCCCGGTCACCACCGTCCCACGCGATTTCCACAGTAGATCCCAAGGACTTCTGGGAAGTTAGGAAGGAACCACTGACCCTGTGAGTCGCAGCTTTTCCTTTTCCTTTTTTTTAAAAGATTTTATTTATTTGACAGAGAGAAACACAGCGAGAGAGGGTCACAGTTTTTCCTTTTAAATCCCCCGGTTAGGCTGGTGCTGGAGACCCCCACTCCTTCCCCAAGCAGCCGCTCACCCTGCCTCTCAGCCTCCACCACCCTCAGGCCACCCTGTGCCCCCCGTCCCGGCTTCTCCAGGACCCCTGCCTGCGTGGCTCTGGGCTCCCGTGAGGGCTGGTTTGCCCACCCCGCAGCTCCCCCTGGGGCCTGGGGCACCCTGGCCCTCGCTCGGCCCTGGGTCGGCCCACCGGCCTTCCCTGGGAAGTGTCAGAGGCTTGGGGTCCTTCGCCCTCTGCTTTCTGACGGGGCTCCAACTTACATGCTCCGTGAAATGCTTGGGGGGAGGCCTCTATGGGCTGGTTCGGCTGCGAGCACCCCCAGCCGCGGGACCCTCCCCCACCTTCCTGCTTCAGTGTGGCCGGGGGACGGAGGGCCTCCGTGACTGTGCCCCGAGTCTGACACACGCCACCCCGTGCAGCCAGCCCCAAAGGCTTTAGGGCTTGAAACGAGGCCTGGAAGTGCTGCGGGTGTGGAGTGAGCCGGCCCAGCTCCGACAGCAGCCCTCACCCGTCAGCCCACAGGGCGGCCTGGACCCTGCTTGGAGGGAGGCCCGCGGGGGGGCGGGGGCAGCTCAGCTCTGCCCTTGCTGGCACGTGGCAGTGGGCAACCGAGAGAACCTCCCTGTGCCTCCATTTCCGCATCTGTAAAATGGACACAGTGACAGCATCTGCTCCTCAAGGCTCCCGAGGCCGGATGGGTCCCCACGGCTGGGAGCAGGCCCAGCACCACCCCAGCACCGGGGCCAAGCTCTGGCGTCAGGAGCAGCTCAGGGCCTGGATCCTGGAGGTGAGGGAAGCCTGAGGCTCCTGCCCTGCAAAGCGCACAGGTGCACGGGGCTAGATAGCGGCCCCCAGAGTCACGGGCACGTGGAGCCTGTGACGGTGACCTGATCTGCAACAGTCTCCGCGGCTGTGAGTAAGTTCAGGGGAGGTCGCTCCGGATTGGAGTGGCCCCACGTGCACAGCACGCGCGTCCTAATGCGAGGGACACAGAAACAGGGAGGACCAACCATCCGTAGACATGGGGGGCTCGGGACATACTCTCCCCGGAGCCACCGGAGGGACACACCCGCCCACACCTGGCGTTCGGCCCAGGGACGCTGACCTCGGACTCCTGGCCTCCCCACCGCGACGAGCACATCTGCACGTCTGAGCCACAAACAGCGTGACCCTGAGCGGCCGTCACCCGCACGCACTGCCCAGGCCGCCGCTGTCCTCAGGAGCTGGGGGCCAGGCGTGTGGAGGCCGGTGCCCCTGCCCCGTGCCCTCCGAGGGACAGACTCCCTCTGCCAACCAACAAGCTCGAAAGGCAGGCGGGCAGACGTGCGCGTGTGCAAGCGTCTGAGGGAGGCTGCCCCCCGGGGGGTCGGGGCGTGGTCCTCGGCCCCGTCTCTCTGCCCGCTCCACCCTGCGGGCTCACGCACGGGACCAGCACAGGGCAGTGGCGGCTGAGCTCCACGAGAAACGGGGGAGTTCTAGCCGGAGGACCGGGAAGAGGGTCCCGGGAGGGAGCAGGTGTGGGGGAAGGAGCCCCACCTCTGTGCGTGAACTGCCCCGGTCCTTGCTCAGTCCCAGGGGTGCGTGTGTGGAACACGCCCGGGAAGGCCGGGCGGTGGCCCCGGCCCCGCGGTGCCCGTGCGGGCAGTGCGCTCCTGTTGAGACCCGGCCGGCCGAGCCCTGGCCCGTGGCCGCTCCCGCACAGCAGGGGGGACAAGCGCCGCCCTGAGCGAGTGAGGCCTCAGGCTCCCAGCACACGCGAGGGTGTGCGGGGCTCAGTCTCCATGGGCTCCTCGTGCTGCCGTAACAAGTCCCTGCAGACCGGGGGCGGAAAGCCACACACTGCAAACACACTACCGTGAGTGAGTTAGGAGGAAAACGATGGAACAAGATATGCCAAGCAAACAGTGACCAAGAGAAGGCTTGGGTGCCCGTGTTAGTATCAGACAAACAGGCTCTAGAGTGAGGAGACTGACCCAGAATGACAAGGCGTTTTACGGTGACGACAGAAGGGTGGGTTCGTGACCAGAGCACACTGACCCCAGACGAGCGCGTGCCCTACGACAGAACCTCTAAACACATACGGCAAAACTGACAGGACCGAAAGGAAAAAGACGAAAACCCACAATCACACTGGAAGATCTTAGCACTCGGCCCTCAGGTTGAGAAGACACGGAAAAGCAACGGGTATAAGAGACTTGAACGCTGTCAATGAACCTGATGACGCTGGTGCTCACAGGACACCTCACCCAGGGACAGAGCCTACTTCCTGGTTCACGGATGGCTTTCCGCCATAAGCCCATAGGGCACAAGGGGCAAGGGGGCTGCCTGGGGTGCCTTGGATAAGGCATAAATCCTACCCTCATAGCCTGAGTGCCTCCCAAAGGCCTCGCCTCATAACACCTTCACACTGGGTTTCTAGTCTAATATGAATTTGAATTACATTAATTGGGCAAGGGAGAAATGCAAATATTCTGTCCACAGCAACAATCAGCAAAACCATTAGCTGTGTCTTTAAAAAAAAAATCCATAAAATGAATAAACCTCTAGCCTAACTGACTAAGGAAAAAGTAAAAGTCAAAAATTACTGGTGGAATTAGAAAGGAGACATAGCTATAGAACCTAGACATTAAAAGAACAACATGTGAAAACCTTGAACAATTCTGTACCCACAGATTCCACGGAGTAGAGGAAATGGACCAACTCCCTGAAAGATGCAGGCTATGAAAATTCACACTAGAACAGACAACTAAATAATCCTACATTTATTAAAGAAATTGAATCCATTGTTTCAAATCTTCTAACAAAGGGGGCGTCTGGGTGTCTCCGTTGGTTGAGCGTCTGACTCTTGATTTTGGCTCAGGTCCTGATCTCAGGGCCCTGGGATCAAGCCCGAGTTGGGCTCCACACTCAAGGGGAGTCTGCTTGAGTTTCTCCCTCTCCCTCCCTCTGCCCCTCTCCTATGGCACAAGCCGAACGCTCTCTCTCTCTCCACTCCCCCGCCCCAAAATCTAACAAAGAAAACTCCCAATATTCACCAATAAACTGGTGAGTTCTAACAAACATTTCAGGAGAAAATAACAGAACAGAAGGAAGCGGTCTCAGGTAACTTCATGAAGCCTGCACGAGCTCCCAAACCAGAGACACCACAACGAAGCTGCAGTAGTAGTTCTCATGAGCACAAACACGAAATCCCCACAAAATATAACCAAGTTTAATGCAGCAATATATAAATAAGATCTATCCTAAGCTAGCAAGTTTGGGCCAATATTTGAAAATGAATCAATGTCATTTATAATCTTAACAGACTGGAGGAAAAAAGCCACGTCATGTGTGTCAATATGCAGACGAAGCATTTAACAAAACTTAACACCCAGCTACAATAAGAACTCTACAACATCTATAGTACCATCTACAATAAGAACTCTACAACATCTACGGTAACACCTACAATAAGAACTCTACAACGTCTACGGTAACACCTGCAATAAGAACTCTACAACGTCTACGGTAACACTGCAATAAGAACTCTACAACGTCTACGGTAACACCTGCAATAAGAACTCTACAACGTCTACGGTAACACCTGCAATAAGAACTCTACAACGTCTACGGTAAGAGCTACAATAAGAACTCTATAACTTCTACGGTAAGATCTACAATAAGAACTCTGCAACATCTATGGTAACATCTACAATAAGAACTCTATAACATCTATAGTAACATCTATAATAAGAACTCTGAAAATACGGGCTAGAGGGAAATTTCTTAATCTGATACAAGGCATCTACCAGAAACAGGACAAACAAAACCTGAAAAACAATTCTAAGCTGATACCTAACTGAAGCCTGCAGGCTTTCCCTCGTGACCAAGAACAAGCCGGACAGAGAGGTCCCCTCTCCTTCTCTGAGTTGCTCAGGAAGCCATGTGAGAGTAATCAGGCAAGAAAAATAGAGGGTGTAGACTGAACCAGTAGATAAAAACCATCTCTAATTTCAGACAACATGAAAATCTATGTTAAACATTCCCACAGAATCTATAAAAAAAGAAAAAAGCTCCAAGAATTACTAATGAATTCAGTAAGTTCACAGCTACAGAGTCAACCTAGAAAAATAAGTCATTTTTGGTATTCTATTTCTAGACAGTAATGGGTTTTATATAACATTGGAATATAGTATTTCTATATAGTAATAGAAATCGAAATTAAGAAAGTTCTGGTTATAATAGCAATGGAAACAGAAAATACTTCGGTATAAACCTAACAATATACACAGGATTTCCATGCCACACACGACAGGCATGGAGGAAAGACCGAATGGCATGCTCCCGCATTAGGGGTCTGCACTGGTATGTGTCCGTTGTCCTCAACTTGACCTACCGATTTAACACAGTCCCAGTCCAAATCCCGGCAGAAAGTTTTGTAGAGAGTAACAAACTAACTCTAAAATTTATATGGAAAGACAGAGAAACCTAGAAAAGCCAAAACAATTCCTGAAAAAGAGCACAAGTTGGAAGAGTCACACTACCCGATTTCAAGACGTGTTCTATCACTGCCGTGACCGAGGTGGGCTGGTGCCTGCTTGTGAAAGGTCATGCACAACTGCCCACAGCAGAACAGAGTCCAGAAACCAACTCACAAAACTAGGCAAACACGAGGATATTAATATGCAAAATGAGTATGTCTCAGCCCAAACCTACACCGTGAGCCAAAGTTAACTAAAAATGAGCCGGAAGCCTGAATGTAAAACAGGAAACTATAAACTCTGGAGGCAAACATAAAATAAAAATCTTTTCAATCGAGGTAAAGAGTTCCCAAATGGGACACCAGTACAATGATCTATTTAACAAATGGATAAATTGGGCTTTGTCAAAATAAGTACATTCATTCTCTGCAAGACGCTGTCTAGATAATGACGAGACAAGGCAGACTAGAAGCAATTACTTACAAATCACACATACAACAGAGATCACGTGTCCAGAATACATAAAGAACTCCAAAGTCAAAAGTAAGGGAACAGAGAGCCTGATTTTTTATGTGGGCAAAAATCTGAACAGACTGCATACAAAGGGCCTCTCGGTGGCAAGTCAGCTCATGAGGAGAGGCTCAGCATTGCTAGTCAGGAGGGTGTGGACACTGCCATCCACACTAACCACCAGACCCAGCCACCTCACACGTGGCTGTTACCCAAACAAAACCCAAACCAAGGTTCACAGACAAACCTGCATGTGCACGTCTATTATACTTTATTCATAAACACCAAACCCTGGGAACTCAAACACCCCTCCCCAGTTAGGGGACAAGCACACTGAGAAAGCACACGGAAAGACAAGACCAGCCGTAGCCGTGCTCCACGTGGCCACGGGGTTGGGTCGCTGCTGCCCAAGCTCCCTGCTGTAGGGCCACCCCAGGCGTCCCACGCATGGCGGCTGTAGAAGGCCACGGGGCTGGAGAACGAGGGTGGGGTGGCCGGGGTCCCGCCCATGGGCATCCCCAGGGAAAATGATGGGGGCCACACCACACTGCCAATAAGAACCAATTTCAGTGTGCACGACTCAACAGGAAGTGTTAGGACATGTACCCGTGGTACACTCGAACCCCAGCTGGCGCCTGGTGGCCAGCAGTCCCCAGTCCCCACTAGCAACTGCCACGTCCACTCTGAGCACTACCGCCCACCTTAGAAGTAGGACTAGAACCCCAGGACGCTGCTATTCGTGACCTAATGTGTGTGTTTGCAGAACCAGCCTAACCCACCCCACACCTTCCAGTGCCTTTGCCAAGGTGTGCGCTGGGCAGCCCCTCTGGCCGTCCATCCTAGCCTCTCGAGGGGGCCACGGGCCCGAGAGGACTATAACCACCGACAAAGAAACACCAGGCCCTGCCCCAACCCCAACAGGGACCCTGGACCCCCAACAGCTCCGAATCTTGGTGTTTCATCTTACGAGAGCAGACATTAGCCCCCAGGCCTTTTAAGTGAGTACCAGCTCTAAATTCTTAGGAATTTATGATGCCTGCCATAAGCCTCTCATCTTCTCCAGTTTGTCTTTAAGAGACTGGAGATTGAAAATAAAAGTTGGATTTTCTTGTTATTGTGGCTTGATTTGTTTATTTTGCTGTTAGGGAATATTTTTAAACTTCAGAAAGAGTCTCTACTTCCAAAGTTTGAGAACCCCACAGTAGAAATGTAGTGAGGAGAACCCTCACCACACAACCCAGTGTGTTTCCAATCCAAGGGAACTTCCAGAAACCTCTGTGGTCACAGAGAGTGTGTTACCAGAGGTGGCAGAAGGAGGCTTCGGTCTACACGACGGAGCGGGGCAGGGGGCCGGCGGGAGAGCCCCTGGGCCAGAGCCAACTGACCCGCAGCCCCGGGGCCCATCCCAGAGGGTCACCCCCGGACACGCACACCTGGCCAGTGGCAGGTCTGGGGCCGGGAACCACCCTCCCCGCCCTCCCTGCCCCAGGGAGCTGGTGCGCCCCTCGGGCGCGGGCCTGGACACCTCCTGGGCTTCAGCTGTGCGGGGACCTCGGTGTCACCTCCTCGCCCTGAGGCCCCCGGGGGACCTGGTCCTTGCACAGAGGGCAAGACAGTTGCTGGGGGCCCACGGAGGGGCCGGAGGGTGGCGGTGCGGACACAGCAGTGCCTGGGCTCCGGCAGGAGGTCGGGGTGCTGTGGGCTCACACTCCCACATTTGCAGTCGGGACACAGTTTAAAGATTTCACGTTTAAGATTTTACCTTAATTTTGAACATTAATTGGAAGAAGAGCAATGCTAGCCGTCTTTCACCAGGAATAAAACTCAGGCTAGCACGGCGCCCTCCAGCCCCCGCCTACCACCACTGACAGAAAAATCTGACTTCAGAGGAAAAATTAGTATTTAAGAATCTGCTTCCGAAAAACGTGATAAGTAATGAAGTGTGGAAGTACCTCCCCTAGGAAATCACGGTGTCTCTAAAAGCTCTTGTGCCGTCAGAGCCGTGCTCGGCCGCGGAGGGGACCGAGCCTGCAGCGGCCCCGAGAAGGGGGTCCCCGGGCACCCAGCACACCGAAGTTCCACGCAGCTCAAACACACGTATGCACTTCCTCATATCTTCATTTTTTAAAAAGGAAGTGACTTATTGGCTCCTTGATCTCCATGAGAACAACCTCAGCAGGGTGAAGGCTTTGGGGGGACATGGACGGTATGTGGGGTGGGGGCCCCTGGGGGACCGCTGCAGGTCATGGGGGATCGTGGGGACCATGAAGGGTCATAAGGGGTCATGGCGGCCATGGGGGTGACAGGGGTCTCTATGAGGACTGTGGGAGGCTGTGGGAAATCCTAGGGGATCATGGGGGTCCCTTGGGGACCATGGGGGCCATGGGATCGTGAGGGTTCCTGTGGGGGCTATGGGAGCTATGGGGGTTGTGGGCAGCCATGGGGAGTCATGGGTCACGGCGGGCAGGTGGGAAGCCCCAGGTTCTAGGCACAAGCTTCCCTGGCTCCCCTCTGGTCGGCCCAGACGGCTTCCATCTGTCCCTCTGTCAGACGGCAGAGAGTAGCCCCCTGTCCTGTGTCCTCCCTCGGGCGAGGCCAGGTGAGGTCATCTGAGGCTGAGGGGCCCGAGGGGCACGTCCCCGGCCCCACAGCCATGCGCCAAATAGCCGAGCACCCGGGAGCTCACACGCACACGGTGGTCAGGAGGGCATCGAGGCGGGAGGTGGATGGAAGGACGGGGGCCAGAAGCAGGGGGGGCGAGCCTGGGACAGTCTCGGTCCCCTGTCATCCGTGAGGGGCGCCGGCACTCCGTGCGGAGGACACGGCCAACAGTGAGCCACTGAGACGGTCCCCATGGAGAAGGTGCCAGGACGGCAGCCTGGCCACAGGGCTGCGCACAGGCCAGCAGGCGGGCGAGGACTCGGGGCTCCCCCGCAGGACCCTCAGGTCCCCCCGCTGCCACGGTGCAGCCGGCGTGCAGGCCGGGCCCGAGCGAGGCTGCTGCCAGCTCCCAGAAAGGAGGCTGACGGGCTCCAAGCAGACCCCACGTCATCAGTGTGAAAGGCGCCAATGCACCATTTCTGCCCCTCAGGGCAGGACAGACGGGCGGGCACGCGGCGGCCGAGGACACTCACCCAGCGGACAGAGCCGCCCGCCACATGGGGCAGCCACACGGGGCAGGAGGCTGAGGACCGGGCGCGGAGGTCCCGAGAGGACACACGGGGGGGCGTGGGCCCGGCCCCTCAGGGACCACGAGGGAAGCGTGGCCTCAGGGGTTCCTGGGCAGCTGGTTACAGGCCGCCTGTGTCCCCCAGGCCCTCCTGAGACGGGGCGAACCTGGGCCCTGGGCTCCGGGCTGCTGGTGCCCGCAGGGAGCCCCCACTCTGCGCACAGTGACCTGACCCAGGCCAGAGAGCCCCGCCTTGCCGCCCTGCTCGCCGGGGAGACCGAGCTACGGCGCGCCCCGGGCCCACGCGAGGCAGGCCCTGTGACAGCGTCGGGGAGGGCACGGCCCGGTCACCAGGTGGGAGGCCCCGTCTCGGGGAGAAGGCTGACCGGAGCCCCTGAGGCCCTGCGAGTGACACCAATAAATGGACCAGCCGGGCACCCCTGCCAGGTCCTGGGGGCTCAGCGCGCAACCCTCTGTCCGTTAAGTCCTGCCCAGCTGGTAACAGGTTCGTCCACAGAAAGTGACACCAGAGAACGCAGACTGAAACTGATTTTCAGGCTGGAAGCACGTGGACCAAGGGCACCCCTGTCGTCTCTGCCCCGAGCTGCTGGACCCCACCCGGGCACCCAGGCCCACCCTCCGCAGCCCCCGGGGCAGGGCTGGAGCCCCGCACTGGTACTCAGTGGTCAGTGGCCCACCCTGCTGGGGCGGGCAGGGCCATGGGCGGCCTCGGGCGACCGCAGGGCAGGGAGCTCACCTCCTGCAGCAGCCGTCCTTCCAGCACGGCGGACCTTGCGCTGGGACTGCGGTCTTCGGGTGCGGGGACACTGGCCGCCGGCTGCCGCGGGCCCTTCTGCACAGCTGCCGGACAAGAAGCACGCAAGGCCGTCAGCACCCTTCCCGGGCCCCAGGCCTGTTGACCTTCCTGTGCTGCCCCGGTCCTGGGCGGCCACCCTCCGCAGGCTGAGCCACGCTCTCCAGCTGACCGGGCTCTCCTCGGCAGGTCGCCCTGGGGCAGCACAGCCTCCTGTTGGGGGGCGGGGGGGCCCAGGCCAAACAGGGCAGCCGGGGGGACACCAGTGTGACCCCATCAGGGTCAGGCCTGATCCCGCAGACCCCACCCCCATTCTGTTCCCCAGAAACTGCTCAGAGTCCTGCTCTGCCTCAGGGACCCTCCCCTGCCCCCCCCCCCCCCCCGGGGTCCTCAGAGCTCCTCTCTGGACACCCAAGCTCCAGCAGGTGCCCTAACTGAGCATCGCTGTTCTCCACGACTCGGAGCGCCCTGGAGGGTCCCGCGGGACCTCGTCACGCCCCCAATTCTCCCAGCCCCTCCCCCCCACCCGGTGTCGGGCAGCCCACCCTGCAGGGTCTTCCTGGCTGGGCCAGGAAGGCCGGCCTGCGGGACACCGGAGCCCCCAGGCTGGCAGTCTCCGGGCCCCCCGACCCCCGCCCGCAGCGCGGCTCAGACGTACAGACATGCAGGTCATGCAGACAGACGGCAGCAGCATCCCAGTGGACCGGCTCCTGCTGTGGGGTCCCCCGTGGCCCCCGGGGCAGGGACAGGGGCCTGGAGCCTCCGTGGGGGACGCGGCAGGGCGGGAAGAGCCTCCCAGTTGGCCCTCCTGTGGTCTCCACACCGGAGCCACTGCGGACGTCGCGCAGCTTGAGGTCAAAGGGCGCATGAGGCGCACAGACCCTTGTGTCTCAGGAGGAAGCGCGGTTGCTTCAATCTGCCCCCTTTTCTCGTTCAAAACCACCAAGCTGTGCCGAACTTCTCCTCGAGGCTGTGCTGTTCTGTGGTGTTCTCGCCCCCTGAGCCACGCCCAGCCCACCGTCTGCTCCCCTCCCCTGGCACCCCTGGCCCGGTACCAGTGAGCCGCGGGCAGATCTCCCCGGCAGGGTGGACAGAGAGCGGCCCCCGAGGCCCCGATGCACACATGAGAGGGCCCGTGTAACCCCGGCACGGTGGGACCCCCGGCCCACGGCCTGCACCAGCCGCGGCCGGGCCGCCAGCGCCCTGCCCTGAGCCCGAGTGGCCGGGTGCAGTGTGTTGTTGGCCCCGTGTCCACAGCGGCAAAGGGGTGGGTGCAGGGAGGTGGCCCTCGGGACAGCCCCCCAGGCCTCTAGTCTCTGGCCAGCCCGGCTGCCCTCTCTCCGAGGCCGGGCTCTCTTACCCCTTCCCCCTCCCCGCAGCTAATAAGCACGGGACCTTGGTTCTCTGCACTAAGTGCTTCCAGAAATGAGCCCGTTTCCTCGGCCAGGACGCGGGAGTATCCGGGTAATGTGAACCATCACGTCGGGGCTCCCCGGGCAAAGGTACGCAGATGGCGGGCGTGCAGGCGGCCCAGGCCTCTCTCCCTAACGGGAGCCCCAGCAGCCGGCAAGCCCCCCACACTTGTCTTCAAGGCAGCGAAACCCCGGGCTGTGAGGCAGTGCACAGTCAGAGACGCTGCAGGGCCTTAGCTGTATCCCTGCGGGCACGCCACCCGCTGAGAGCTCAGCGCCCCGCACACCGTGAAGGGATCCCCAGAGACGGGGGTGAGCCTCTGCCAGGGGCCACACACGACCCCATGTTCTCAAAGGCCAAGAAAGCCAACGGAGGAAGAGAGGAGGCAAAGTCCCGCCCCCCGGCCCCCTCCACAGCCCCTAGATGACATCGCCGGGCCCAGCCTCCCGGCCCACCCAGCGGGTCCTGTCCGGCCGCCACACCAGGAAGGCCACGGCTCCCCACCAGGGCAGAGCCCGCGCCAACCCTGGGGCGGATCTGGGGCTCAGGGAAGGCCGGACTGGGACGGGACCCCCACCGCAGGGCCCGCGGGCCCCC
>JAQQSY010004878.1:0-12024 GCA_028646535.1 Procyon lotor | reverse complement strand
TTGTTTTTTATGGGTTCAGGGGGATTTTTTTGTTTTTAGCTTTTTACTAGTACCAACTTTTTACTAGGCTTAATGAACATCCTTTTTCTACCGTAAATGTTGTTTATTTCACTTTATGTAAGTCTTATAAGCTATATTGTGAATTTGTATACATTATGAAAATGGAATAGTGGTTAATATATTATTTTTGCTTTTTTCAAATCTATTCTCTATATTGCAATTATAGTCATCTTTCTAGAAGGTAAATGTGATCATGACGAATAAGTAATGTAAAATGTAAATTCTTATGATACTCCCTCTGCTTAAAATATCCTTTCTGAATTTTCACTTTCCCACCTAGACTTCAGGACTCAACTCTGGTGTCATCGTGAAAGACATTCTTCAACGTCCAGGATGTCTCCAGCATAGCTTAATAGCCCTATATGTTTAGCTCCTTTCAACACCTATCATATTTTACTACAGATGTCTTATTAATTTTTCTCTCTCTTGTATAAGACTTCTTTAAGGTCTGGGACTCTCTAGGTGGTAGAAGTAGTAGCTTCCACTTACTAAGTCAGTAAATATTGAAAGAATGAATCATGCTATAAAGTCTTTTTAAAATATTTCCAAATATTTTTAAAAGATTGACTATGAAAACTTTTTTTGTTGGGGCGCCTCTGTGGCTCAGTGGGTTAAGCCTCTGCCTTCGGCTTAGGTCATGATCTCAGGGTCCTGGGATCAAGCCCTGCATCAGGCTTTCTGCTCGGCAGGGAGCCTGCTTCCCCTTCTCTCTCTGCCTGCCTCTCTGCCTACTTGTGATCTCTCTCTCTGTCAGATAAATAAATAAAATCTTTTTTAAAAAATTAAAAAAAATAAGACAAGAAAATTAGAGAAGCAGAAGTTTAATTTGGATAAATAAATATTCTTTTCTTAAAGTGTGATTCTTGGGGCGCCTGTGTGGCTCAGTGGGTGAAAGCCTCTGCCTTCAGCTCAGGTCATGATCTCAGGGTCCTGGGATCGAGTCCTGCATCGGGCTCTCTGCTCAGTGGGGAGCCTGCTTCCCCCCTCTCTCTCTGCCTGCCTCTCTGCCTACTTGTGATCTCTCTCCTCTTTGTCAAATAAATAAAATCTTTAAAAAAAAAACAAAAAACTTTTTTTGCTATGCTGAAAAAGTAAAAAGAAATTTAGCAAGCTATGTGACTATCTTAAAAGGAAATGAAATATGTGTTGGCATTACATGTACATGCTTTCTTCCCTTTTTAGCCATCCTTAGAGGAAGCAGTAACTAAAATAAAAATCTGTTCAAGGAATTTGTAGTCTACTCAACCTGAGTATTGAGAATTATAGGTCAAGAATTAGATACCTCAGAAAGGAAAATTGCTAAAGGTTTTGAATGAAGAAATATAATTTTAGTTATTAGATGGCTAAATATTACTTTCCGTATTGATAACCAGAGTGTTTATGGTATCTTTCACTGCACATAGTCAGTGCTTTATCCCAAGTGTTTCTTTCCCATGCTCCATACATGCCAAAAGGAGTAAGTACAAAGCAGTCCTTTGTACTTATATTTCATGAATATGTGAATTATATTGCACGAATTGTATAAATTATAGCCTTAAGAGGAGACCTCTAACCTCTAAGACTCTACTTTAATAATAAGGACAATGATAATACCATTTTCCCCCGAGCTGATTATACTTAAATAGCAGTTGACAATCTCTTATCCAACATGAGTGTGTGATAGATGGCAGTCATGTATACAACACATTCCTTACTCAAAAAAGCGTGTCAGGACGCCTGGGTGGCTCAGTTGGTTAAGTGGCTGCCTTTGGCTCAGGTCATGATCCAGCCTCCTGGGATCGAGTCCCACATCGGGCTTCTTGCTCGGCGGGGAGCCTGCTTCTCCCTCTGCCTCTGCCTGCCTCTCTGCCTGCTTGTGATCTCTCTCTCTCTCTCCCTCTGACAAATAAAAAAAAAAAAAAAAGCGTGTCAGAATGCACTTACTTAAAAGTGAGTGAGAGAGGGAGACTATAAGACTTATAAGGGTTAATTGAATGCTTCTTACATTAAGAATAAATAAAATTATTTTGCAAACTTTGTTACTTAATTATTAGTAAAAAATTGTTGTGAAATCTTAGTTGAAAAACCATACTTTAAAAATCATGTCTATATATTACTTACGTAAATATAATATATACAATATGTATATTATGAATCCTTACAATAGCCTTGTATTTTTTGGTACAAACAGTTCTGACATCCTGAAGTTCAATGACAAATAGTTGTTTAAGGTTACACATTATGTAGGCTTGGAGCAGAAACTAAACCCCATTTCTTGCTTCATGGGTTTTCCCTTTTTCCTTTATACCACCTTGCTATGTAATGGGCTGAAAATGACAGTCAACACAAAGAAGTAACAAGTAACTTTTCACATACATAGACACAGTTATATACATACATGCATGTATGCCAGGTCACTTTAAATATCTAAAAACTCTTCTACCAGCACCAGATATGTAAAGCTACACTTCCACCTCTGTCTTACAAAAACCTTATTTAAAATTAATGAATTTCATGTGTGTAAAATGTTTGCACTTATCCTTATTCTACCAGCACAATTCCTGTTTCTTTAAGAAAACAGTTCTGGCATCAGATTGAATGTTTCCTATCAGCACAATTTAAGATTTCACACAAAGTTCTCATAAAAGTTGAATTTTTAGCTCTGTTTCTTTAGCTAGCAACTTCATATTGCTTTTTGTCAGTTTTATAATGATTTCCAAAATGCCTTTACTCATCCAACCCCAATTTTAAAGATCTTCCACTCTGGAAGAATTAAAAGCAGCAAAGAACTATTAACAGTCCTTAACAGGAAAGTGGAATACAAACTATGGCTGAAGGAAACTTAGGGAACTTCTTAACCAAAATAGTGACTCAACTCATAGTCTTATGTCTAAAAAGATAAGCTCAGTGGAAATGCAGCCAACACATTGTATAAAGAAGGTTGTTAGGGGGCCCCTGGGTGGCTTAGTCAGTTGGGTGTTCTGCTTTTGATTTCAGCTCGGGTCATGGGCTCCATGCTCCGTGTGGAGTTTGCTTGAGATTCTGTCTCTCCCTCTGCCCTCCTAACTCCTCTCTAAAGTACATAAATTTTTAAAAAAGAAGGTTGTCAGTTTATTTAAAATGCCACTGATAAGTTTTAAACATATGACAATTGATGAAAATGTTGAAATTTAGGGGAAGAACTCATTAGTTCTTTATCCACTTTTTTGTGGCTATATAAATTGATAACTCAGACATTATAAATACATAAATATTTTAATTTTATAAATATATAAATATTTTACTGAGTAATTGAATAAGTAAATGCAGAATATGGTATCCATATATAATTTATTATTAAATAATATGAAACTTTAAATTCTTTTTACTTTCAGTACTAACTTCTGTCTATAGAATAAGTATTATTTAATACCACTTTGAAATTTGAACTACCTCCCTAATTGACACTTTCAAAAATTTTAAATTAATAAATTTTTTTTCATTATTGAAATGTTTGTGACTCAAATACAGTTTTCAAGTTTAAGTAATTTTGTGGCATTGCAGACATTTTCGTGACTTCTTATAGGCTTTGAAATAACTTTGTTATAGAACCATGGATCTGGAAACAGAGTCTTTAAACACATAGGGAAAAATATTTTCAAATCTCGTGCATTTATTTATTTTTATTTATGTACTTATTTATTTGAGAGAGAGAGAGAGAGAAGAGAGAGCGCACAAGCAGGGGTCAAAGGGAGGACCAAGGAGAGAGGAAGCAGCAGACTCCATTCTGAGTGTGGAGCTATTGAGCTCCTCAATCCCAGGACCCTGAGATCATGACTTGAGCATCTCAATCCCAGGACCCTAAGATCATGACTTGAGCCAAAGGCCAACTCAACCAACTGAGCCATCCAGGTGCCCCACATTTCTTTTTTATTGAAGTTTCATTAGTACACAATGTAACATTAGTTACAAGTATACAACATAGTGATTCAACAGGTCTCTATGTTATACTGTGCTAAGCACAAGTGTAGCTAGTATCACCATACAACACTATCATAATACCATTGACTGTATTCCTTATGCTGTACCTTTTCTCTCCATGACTTATTCATTCCATACCTGGAAGCCTATATCTCCTACTCTCCTTCACCCATTCTGCACATGCCCCATCCACCATCCCTCTGGCAACATTAGTTCTCTGTACTTAAGGATCTGTTTCTGCTCTTTATTTATTTGTTTTGTTTTTTAGATTCCTCTATAAATGAAATTAGATGATATTTGTCTGTGTTGGACTTATTTCACTTAGCATTATAACCTCTATGTCCACTCCTATTGTCACCAGTGGCAAGATCTCATTTTTGTTATGGCTGAGTAATATTCCATTACACACACACACACCTTCTTTATTCACTCATCTATCAGTGGACCCTTGGATTGCTTCCATATTTTGACTATTATAAATAATGCTACAATAAATAGGAGTGCGTAAGTCTTTTCAAATTAGTGTTTTCATTTTCTTTGGGTAAATACCCAATAGTGGAATCACTGGGTCATATGGTTTTTCTATTTTTAATTTTTTGAAAACCCCCATGCTGTTTTCTACAGTTGCTGCACCAATGTGTGTTCCCATCAACAATGCACAAAGGTTCCTTTTTTTCCACATCTTTGCCAAAACTTGTATTTCTTGTCTCTTTGATTCTAGCCATTCTGACAGGTGTGAAGTGATATCTCATTGTGGTTTTAGTTTGTATTTCTTTGTATAGTGATGCTGAGCATCTTTTCATGTGTCTGTTGGCCTTGAGTATTTGTTTTTTGGAAAAATGTCTATTCCAGGTCCTCTGCCCTTTTTAAAATCAGATTGTTTTTTTTTTTTTTTTTTGCTATTGAGTTATTTGAGTTCTTTATATATTTTGGATATTACCCCTATTGGGTATATTGCAGAAACCTTCTCCCATTCAGTAGGTTGCCTTTTTATTTTGTTCATAGTTTCCTTTGCTGTTCAAAAGCTTTTTATTTTGGTATAGTCCTAATAGTTTATTTTTGCTCTTGTTTCCCTGGCCTTAGGAGATATATCTAGAAAAATGTTGTGATGACTAATATCAAAGAATGACTGTGTCTTCTATGAATTTTGTGGTTTCAGGTCTTCCATTTAGGTCTTTAGTCCATTTTTAGTTTATTATTGTGTATCTACTGTGTAAGAAAGTGGTCCGGTTTATTCTTCTGCAAGTAGATGTCTGGTTTTTCTGAGCACCATTTGTTGAAGAAGCTGTCTTCTCCCCATTGTATATTCTTGCCTCTTTTGTTGTAAATTAATTGACCATGTAAGCATGGGTTTATTGCTGGGCAAAATCCATGCTTTTTGTCCTAAAAGAGAGAACTATAACCATTATTACTATTTTTAAAAATGTTAATACACAATTTTGGTCAAATGTTAATATAATTTTTAGCTAAATTGATTAAATAAACTTGATCTTTTGGTTTCTTCTGACAGCTCTCAATTTCTATATAGTACATTAGAAGCACTATACTTCTTGATGTTGACACAATATAGCAATGACCCTGTACACCTCAAATGCCTCTAGAGTATCATTATTTTATAGAATGATACAGTAGGTGATGAACAAGGTCAATGAAACTATGCAAAATTATTCTTGATATATTGCTTAGTATGACAGAGATATTTCTGCTTGTTACCATACAAATACCTCAAAAAAAGCATGTAGAAATTTTCAACAAATTTAAAATGCTTGTTTGAGATTTTCCAACTGAAAACATGAGATATGTAATATAAACAAAATTTACTTTGGAAACTCCTGATCAGGAGAGATAAGCATGTGTATTAAGATAGAAAATAGTGGTATTAAATGTGAATCTCTTAAGACCATTAAGTGGTCTTAAATGTGAAGGATGGACCTGCTAAATTGCAGACTTTTGTTTGCTGTCTAGCTCTGTCTAGCTGTAGCATTCTGCAGTGAGAGGTGAGAGTAGCAGCAGGAATTTACTCACTAAGTGTTGGTTAATGATTGGCCTGGGCAAGATTGGGGAGACCAGATAATATGTATTAAATTTTAGAAAGTTCTCCAAAGTGATTAGAGTCCAAATAGTTTGGATACTTTTTAAGTGAACTTCACTTACTAATACTGCATTCATCCATAACATAAGAGTTGAATGAGAAGTTCTTTGTCCTAAAATGCAGTGTAGACGTCATTCAAAAGTACTTATTTTGTTGCTGTTTTCTTAAAGAGGATTTATGGTTCAAGTTATATTAACTAATTATAGTGGAAACTTGTTCATATTCTATAATAGAAATTAATTAGAACTTGTTTGGTGAAAAGACTGTTGACTTTACTATCCTTACAAACATTAGACTGAGCTTTTTGAGTTTAGGGACGGTCTCTTGGTCATCTTTGTATTACCAATATCTAGATACACGGTGTGACATGTAATGAGTGTTCCATAAATCATCAATGAATTAATGAAAGAATGGCTTTGGTATGTAGATAAGATAGAAAATCTATTCTAACTTGTAAGAGTATTTGATGTAACTTCCAGTTTTAGCTGTTTATTATGAAAGATGATTTTTAGATTCTTAGAATGGAGTTTCTTAAAAATGAAGATTCTTGGGCTTAGGCCCCAGTTTCTCTAATTCACTAGATCTAGGATAAGACTGAGGAATCCATGTGTTATTATTAATAAGCACCGTAGGTGATTATTTTACAGATATTAAATGAACCATACCGAGAAACACTGCACCCAAACCTGTGCCCACGTCATATGAAAACTACCACAGCCATTTTCTTTTTCCAATTTATAGAAAACCTAATGTTTATTTTTCAAGTGTAATATTGATATTATTTTTATCCCAGTGTCATATAATATTGTATTGAATAAAATGTGAATCCTGGACCACCAACACGGCATCATCTGAGTGGTTTAACAAAGCATTCTGATGCAGAATCTAAGACCAGATGAAGGCTATGGGGATGGGGCCCTGTAGTCCAGTGATCGATCTAATGGACCAATGCAAGTGCCTTCTGACTTACCTCTAGATTATATTAGGAATATATGATTATATAGGATATAATCATAACCATAGGCCTCAAAGGTTTCTCTTTTTTCCTCTCTCTCTCTCTGTGCTTTCGTTTACATAGATGCCTTTATCTTACTTGTACTCTTATTTGGGGCTCCTCTGCTTGTAAGCCTTCACATGTACCTTTTACATTATCATAATGTCATTTTTTCTACCTAGGAGATGGCATCTTCTTTGCACTCCAGAAGTGTGAGGCATAAGTGGAGACCTTATAGACTTACCCTGCCTGGTTAGCTCTTCTCTCACTGTATGGGGTACTCTATATATTGTTGAGCTACATGTCCCAAAGGCAAAGGAGTTAATGTTATAGAGGAATTGTTTGTCAGTCATTTTCAGGATTATTATAACATAAAATTTAATTTTAACTAGCATCTAACACAGTGCTTGGCGCCTAAAATAACAATGTAATTAAATGAACAGATGGAAAAGAGGTCAGAAGTTGGGAGGGTTGAAAGATTAACTTGTTTTTCTATTTCCCAACCTGCAATTGTTTCAGATTTTTTTTTTTTAAGATTTTATTTATTTGACAGAGAGAAACATAGCGAGAGAGTACAGCGAGAGAGGGAACACAAGCAGAGGGAATGGTAGCGGGAGTAGCAGGCTTCCCGCAGAGCAGGGAGCCCGATGCGGGGCTCGATCCCAGGACGCTGGGATCATGACCTCAGCTGAAGGCAGGCGCCTAACGACTGAGCCACCCAGGTGCCCCTCAGATTTTTTTTAATGGACTTATTTGACTTATCTTTTTTTTTTTTTTTAATAAAGATTTTATTTATTTGACAGTGAGAAACACAGTGAGAGAGGGAACACAAGCAGAGGGAATAGTAGCAGGAGAAGCAGGCTTCCTGCCGAGCAAGGAGCCTGATGTGGGGCTCCATCCCAGGACTCTGGGATCATGACCTGAGCCGAAGGCAGCCGCTTAACGACTGAGCCACCCAGGCGCCCCTATTTGGCTTATCTTTTTTATTGGCTTATGGTAACCAATGAATAAGAGAAGATAGGAAAATATTAGAAAAGATTTAAAAAATCAAAAAGCAACCCAGGTCTTATTACAATAAGGGCAAATAGCACTACATCCATTGACAACTAAGGTCATCACCGTAATTACAAGACATTCACTGAATTTGTTAATCAGAAGAGATCCCAATTTTCATAAGAATAAGCTTGTGTTATCAAGAAAAGTTCTTTTGTTCTTCAAAGTTCTTTTTGTTAAGAGTATAAGAAAATACATTACTTGTATTTTGAAAAATTTCCTTAAATATCTTAAATATTAAGAGTGCTGTGTTTTAATTATCTGGAAAAATCTCTTTAACTTGAAGTTTCTAATTCCTTGATAGTTCTAAATGAATGAGATATTATTGTATCTTTTCAGCATGCTGGCCTCTATGTCTAAGAAGTGTGTGTGTGTGTGTGTGTGTGTGTGTGTGTGTGTGTGTGTGCACGAGCACGCGCGCACGGGTGCACATGTTCTTCTTTGGGTAATATTCACTAATGACTACTTTGCACATTGTCATCTTAGAGTTAAATGTCTTTGGTAATAACCTTTACATTATTTCAGATAAAAGAGCTTTGTAGTCAGACTTGAGCTAAGATTCTGCCTATGTGATATCTCCAACTTTGGTACCTTACTTAGTAAAGTGGGAACAATTATTCTTGCCACATTTCTGTTATGGGAATTAAGTGAGATTTTCCATAGGACAATGACTGGCATGTGGAAAGTACTCAATAAATAGTCAAAACTATTTTTTAATGGATTACAAAAAGAGAATTTTATGTGCCTTGTGGTGTTTTTTTAGGCTCTGCTCTTCCATGTTTTTATTTTTCTAGAGACCAAGTCTACTTAGTCTGCTGTTCAAAGTCTACTGTTTAGAAACTGGAATGGAAATAAAATATACATAGACAATGTATAAATTATCATCTGTAGCTCTACCTCTTATTGTAAACACAAGTTCGCCAGGCTTTCAGTAGGAATGGATCTTCAGTGAAATATATCCATATGGCAATTCTAAAATGTAAAAATGAACCGCTTTTTTAATATTGAATAAGCATAGAAATCAAATTATGTTGCTTAAAAAGGAATACTCATATATCTTTTCCCATCTTGCATAACACAAAAATAGCTAACTGCTTTTGCTCATAAAAATCATATTTGGAGGGTGACTAAGCATGAGACAGTTCCCAAACAAATCTTTGAGAAAGTTATGCAGGAGTGAAAGTGAAATTTCAGCTGTAATCAGTCTCTTCCTCTAGGTTAGTTCAGTGAGGGTGGACTAGTAAATTTTTTAAATCTTCAGGGGCACCTGAGTGGCTCAAAGGGTTAAGCCTCTGCCTTCGGCTCAGGTCATGATCCCAGCGTCCTGGGATCGAGCCCCACATCGGGCTCTCTGCTCAGGAGGGAGCCTGCTTTCCCCCTCTCTCTCTGCCTGCCTCTCTGCCTACTCATGATCTCTCTCTCTCTCTCTGTGTCAAATAAATAAATAAAATCTTAAAAAAAAGAATTTTTTTTTTAAAAATTAAATCTTCAATTAGTTATGCATCATTTTTCAAGATATTTTGGAATTCACTGGAATGTTAAAATCTAGTATGATTTCCTTTTAACCAGAACTTGTTTTTGTAGGGTAAAGGTACTATGAACATTTTTTTTTACAGAGACATGCACATATTTACATAAGAATATTTGTCCATTTACATAAAATACATGAAGCAGTGAAACCTTATCTGAGGGATAACTTAGTAATGTAACATATCTTATGTATTTGTATACTGTCCTTGCTACTGAAAAAGAATTGGGTGGTCCATGCTTAACAACATAGTTTTAATTGGAAAGTTGGGATAGAACTATACCAGAATGTTACTTAAAAAAAAAAAAAATTGACAGTGTCTCAGAATACATAATTTGAAGGGATTATGTAATCATATATAAAGGAAACCAAAAAGTTTACTTCTTCTATTTCTAAGATCCAGTAATAGTTTAATTACTGTTTCTTCATCTCTTTTTTAATTTATTTTTTTATTTACATATAATGTATTATTTACCCCAGGGTACATGTCTGTGAATCATCAGGCTTACATATTTCACAGCACTCACCATAGCACATACCCTCCCCAATGTCCTTAACCCAGCCACCCTATCCCTAACCCACCTACCTTGTTTCTTCATCTCTTAAAGGAGCATATCCATCATATTTTTAGAACAATCTTTATATATTTTTCTTGGGGTAATTAAATGTCACCTAAGGTAGAGTATATTTTCTTTTTTCATATTTCAAGAGACGTGGTATTGCTGTTTACCTTAAAAGCCTCAGATTTGCAAATTATACCATTCCAACTAAGTTATTCTCAGAATACTGAGGTATGAATTTACTCTTGTTTACCGTCAAGTTTCTATCTCCATTTGGGTAGGTTTTCCTTGTCTGATATTTCTGCCTTCATTTTGTTTTCTTCTTTGTTTTTCTTGTCATTCTGGTTGTCTAATATAGAAAATAGCTTGTTTAAATAAAACCCCATGCCATTTTCAGGGGCAAAAAAGTAAGTTAAACATACTATTTTTAAGTTATTTTGAAAGAAAATAATTGTTCCCAAATTCACATTAAGGAAAATTTATTTGCAGAGCAATGGTAATGAAGGTAGGTGTCCAAATTGCCGTGATATCACAAAGAAAATATTCCTCTATTCTGGAATATTAAAAAAGGAAATGTATTTCTGCTAAATGTCCAGGTGTCAATCATTGTACAGAATTTGATTTTACTTAGGACTTACCATGTGTACCTCTTATTTTTATCTTTTTTAGTTAGATGAATAGATAGATGAGAGATATACGTATATATGTTTACATTTATATTTTGACATTTTTAGCACTAAAACAAGATATTTAGTAATTTCTCTTAAATGAGTTTTTTTGTAAAATGCCATATAGCTGGATTTTGCTTTTAACTGACTCTGAAACTCCTTGTTTAAGAGGGTTCCTTTATCACTATGTAGAGTGACAACTTACATACCTCATTATATTTCCTTCATGTCACTTTATCTTCATTATTTATTTTGTTGTTTGCTCTTTTCCCTCTGTTTTTACTGATGTGTTAAAGGTATTATTTCATTTTCAGTGCATTATTATTTTTCTTTGTGCCATGTTAATCTAGAAATAATGTGGCTTTTTATTGATACTTCTGATACTCATTACCTAACACATATTTCTCCACAATTATATAATATTGTACATTACAAAACCAAATAAACTCTCTACCAATCTCTTCTGTTCCCTTCCTCTAGATGAATGCTTTTGAGTGTTTTAATTCCCCATTCCATTCCCTTTGGCCTTTAGGGTGCTTTTACTTTACCCCCTTCCAACTTCTCAATTTTGCTGACAGAGTTCAATACATTTGGTTCCAGATTTATTAGATTTTTCCCTTGCCATATGTCTCTTCTATTTTAAGAATCCTTACTTGGCTGTTACATTATCAATTCCCAGTCAGACAATCATTATCCATTTAGTTTTAACACGTATTTTGCAAGACTTATTATACTGTTTTTTTTTTTTATAAAGATTTTATTTATTTATTTGACAGATAGAGAGATCACAAGTAGGCAGAGAGGCAGGCAGAGAGAAAGGGAAGCCGGCTCCCTGCTGAGCAGAAAGCCCGATGTGGGGCTCGATCCCAGGACCCTGAGATCATGACCTGGGCCGAAGGCAGAGGCTTTAACCCACTGAGCCACCCAGGCGCCCCTTATTATACTGTTTTCTATTCATCGTCTTCCATATTAAGATTTCTACTCTGGTTCTTATGTTATTTGGCTCAGGTGTTTTTCTTGAGTATTTTCTTTTTTTTTTTTTTAAGATTTTATTTATTTATTTGACAGAGAGAGAGAGATCACAAGTAGGCAGAGAGGCAGGCAGAGAGAGAGGGGGAAGCAGGCTCCCC
>JAQQSY010004877.1:0-12024 GCA_028646535.1 Procyon lotor | reverse complement strand
GGCCTGGCTCTGCGGGGGGCTCTGTCTGAGTGGGATCCGCCGCTGCAGCGTCTCCTGATTTTAACATGATGCACTTTGGAGTCTTGGAATTGCTTTGGTCTGTGATATCAGGTCGCCTACCTCCAGGTCGACCATTTGGCCCACCCAGGCTCCGTGGGCAGGCAAATGGGGGCAGAAGGAGCAGAGCGGGGCCCTCCCGCAGGCACAGCACCCCCAACTCCTGGGTCAGAAGGACCTAGAGAGTACCCAGCCCAATCCTGCTCCGATGTCCCAGAGTCACGGAACCCTTCTTAACCTGTGTGTAGCAGAGAGCAAAGTAGGGCTGCTCGATTCATTCCCCCTCCGTCCCTCCCCCCACCCTCCTTCCCATCCTTCAGGGCTTGAATGTCATGCCTGGTGCAGCTCACGGGGGCTTCTGGGCAGTGGTGAAATGAGGCAGAATCCTGGGCCCCTCCGAGCACAGCCCGAACCCACCGTCCAAGTCCACTCTCCTCAATGTGCACGTGGGAAGCCGAGGCTTGAGGTCACACGCCTGTGATGGGCAGAGGCAGGGCCTGAACTCCCTCAGCTCCTGGTGACCTGTCCAGCGTTCTCCTGCAGCACGGCCACACCCCCTCTGTCTCCTCCAGCTCCCCTGAATCTGTGAGCAGGCCCGCAAGTGGCTGTCACCTGCAGCCGTGGCCACTCTCTGAGGCTGGGGACCCCTTGTGTGGCTGGGGCACCGTGGGCACGAGGTCCCGGAGCCCAGGAGAGCTCAATGCTGACATCTGGCTCAGTGATGGCACCCCCACCAGGAGGACAGCATCCGGATGCCCACACTCGAGTAAATCAGCCGGAGGAGCCAGGCTCTGCTGGAGCAAGGCTCCAGAATGTCCCCGATCCCTGCAGGCAGTGGGCTCGGCATCTGGAAATAGGGACAGCTGCTTCCTGCTGACCCAGCAAGGCCTGGGGGCAGGAGTCCTGGCCATTCATTCTCCTAGAAGGCATCCTAACAGTCCTCCCCTAAAATACCACTCTAAAGGCCCCTCGGTTTCCCAGAAGACTGGAAAATCCCCCACCAAAATGGTAATGATGGCAAGTACTTCTTAGCTCCTGGGGCCCTGGGAGAGGAGCACGTGGGAGTCCCACGAAAGAATGAAATGGGATGTTAGGAGGAATCCCCTTGCCTCCCGACCCCTCCCAGTTAGCGAGGGGGGGGCATCAGCGATTGCCTGGTAAGCAGGGAGGGTTTGAGAGGGTCCCCAAGTTCTCTTCGTACCTAGGAGCCCTGTGCTGAATCATGAGTAGTGGGGAAGGCTTCGGGCTCGGCGTTGCCTCCTCCTGAGGGCCCGATGTCAGCTCTCAGGTGCTCCTGGAGGTTGAAATGAACAAGGTAGGAGGGAAGGCTCCGGAGACCGGTGGTGGGTTGAACATACCAGCCGTGAGCTGGGACCGCTTCTCTGCTCTGAACCTCAGTCTCCTGGTCTGTAAGATGGGGTGATAGCAGTGCCCACGTTCCTGGGCTCGCTGGAGCCTAGAATGAGGTCATCTGTGGAAGAAAGCAGAGTGCCCGGCACAAAGGCGGTGCCCAGCAAGTGTTAGCTTTCTCCTACCATCTTAAACATGATCGCTCAATCAGTAGTTTCCCCTACGATGAGTGATGGGGCCCAGGGACTTAGAAGGGGATGGCAGGACCCACAGGACGCAGAGTACGCAAGCTGGGGGCCAGAGTGCAGGTGCAGGATGTCTTTGCTGGGTTTCCCCTTGGTGACCCCCCCTTTCCCTGCCTGGTGGGCGGGAAGGAGATCTGCGGGGGTGCCTCGGTAGGAGAGCTCTTGGGGGTCACAGGGGCCTCCTGAACCCTAGCTGTGGTCCCTCTGGTTGCCATGCCGATGGCTCTCTCCTGGTCCCCCACTGTGTGACGTAACTGGGCCAGCTGAGGCCATAGGCCGTGACACTTTCATGTCCTGCTTGGAACCCCACCCCTACACATCCTCCTTCCTCAAACGGCAAGCTGTCAGATGCCTCCCTGTGCAGGCTTTATGATGGATGATGGGAAGGTGGGGGGATGAGACTTAGGTGGGTCCTCGTATCGCTCATGCCTCAAAGAGGCACCTCCCCCTCAGACTGACAGCCAGCACTGCTCAGGGGACTCAAGGGGAATTTGCTTGAGGGGTCCTGATTCCCCTGGGGACACCACTCACCGGCGGGAGATAATCCCAGCCTGATGGGTCGGAAAGGCCCAGAACCACGAGTCTGTTTGCATTTGTTTTAGTGTGAGTGATTTTAATGGGACCGGTCGGAAACAATCCACCTCATGTGTGTGAGTCACTTGACAACACTTCTCGCGTGTGGTGAGGACCGTCCGCTGTTGGTCTGTGAGGGAAGGCCTGCCAGCCAGCCTGCCGGGAGGGACGGCTCCAGGCTCTCTTGTGCCC
The DNA here is from genome assembly GCA_028646535.1 of Procyon lotor. Taxonomy (NCBI): domain Eukaryota; kingdom Metazoa; phylum Chordata; class Mammalia; order Carnivora; family Procyonidae; genus Procyon; species Procyon lotor. Next base: position 9,607 of record JAQQSY010004877.1, on the reverse strand, counting down.
GGGACCCCTGGACCGATTCCTCTGCTGTACACGCCTTCCTAAAGTCAGCCGATTTCTAAGCAAGGGATCGTGAGTGGAGGGGGGCTGGGGCTCAGGCTCGGACGGGTGGACAATAAGGGGCGCTCCATTTTCTCATGGCCCTTGGCAGAGGTCACAGCGGAGTCCTGGCCAGGACACACTTCAGCCCCAGAATGCTCCCCACTTTCTAGCAGCTGCAGACACGTGGGAGCCAGTTTGGCACACATGGCTGAGGGCTCAGAGCTTCTTGGTAAACTTCCACATCCTGGGTAGCCGGTCACCATCAAATCCTTCCCTGTCCCTGGAGAAGGGGTCCCCGCTCAGACCCTGCAGTTCCCGCGGGGCCAATCCACGCAAACCCGGCTGTGCTTAGCTGCCTTCCCTTTTCTTGGCAAGCAGCCGCCGTGGCTTCTGAAAGCCTCTTCTGGCTCCAGTGACCTCACATGCCTCCTGCTTACCAGGGAAATTAGCCACGGAACCTTCTGGAACGATAAATTCCAGAACTCTGGCTTAGTCACTAGGATGCACAAACGAATGTCTCCTCTGTTTATAAGCACCACATCCTGGTAAATCCTTTCTCCATGCACCAGATCTCTTATGGTCAGGAGAAAGTTCTTCCCAAACTCTAAAAACTTTGGGGGCTATAGTCAGTGACCTTTTCCTCTCCGTTTCTCTTTAGTGACGTGGTAGAGGGGTTGGTGTCCCTCCTTCACTTCTCATGGGCCGTGAGTGGGAGGAGATGTTCCATTCTGTGGGCTCTAATGAGCCCAGTAAATGGAGGAGAAGGGCCTATGGGGGTGATTTAATTTGAAACTTAATGGTCCAGTTTTCTTCTGGACCCCAGAGCCCACAGAGTGGGGATGCGCTGTCCCACTTGGATCCAGCACCTGCAGTGGTTTTGGGGGGCCCGGGGCAGGGAGGGAAGAGGAAAGGAGGAGGGAGGAGAGAGGAGGAGGGAGGAGGGGGGAAGGAGGGAGACAAGCCAAGCTCAGAGGAAGCCCTGCCTGTTGTTTTTGCTAATAACGATGGCCCTTAAAATTATCCAGGCCCGGGCAACGGCTCTTGCACGCTCTGCAGCTTTGGGGGCCTAATCATACTCCTCCAGCTTTTATAGGCGATTCAAAATGTTCCGGAGAAGAAATGTGGCTTGCCTGTGGGCAGCCTGATGGCCTACTTCCATGTGCCAATGGGGTGGCTCCTGTCTGCTGGCCCAGAGCCCAAACGGCCATGAGCTACGGGTGGCAATCTGGGGACAAACCTTATATATACATATGTATAAAGAGTGGGCTTGATTTTTATGTCTCTCAGCAAACCTGCCGCGTGTTCCCCCATCGGTATGCTCTCCATTTATTCACCCGCTCGTCTCACATTCCTGATCTCCAGGGAGCAGCCCTGTCCTGCAAGCGCTCCCCTCACACACACTGCTTCCCTGGCTTCCATCTTGGATCATTCTTTGCCCTTGTTCTTCTTTTCCTCCTTCCTTTGTGTTAAAACGGGAGAATTGGACCTTCTGTTTCCCAAGGCCAGTTCCCTCTGGCTTCCTCAGGATCCAAAGTCCCTTCTCTCCTGGCTCTTTTCTGACATCATTTAAGTGCTTGGGGACGGGTATTCGGGGAGCACAGCGAGCACCGGGGGGGGGGGGGTGTAAGTGATGACTTCTACTCTAGAAGCCAACCTCGCCCTCTATGTTAAGTACGTAAAATTTAAATGAAAAGAATTCCACTGGGGTCCCTACCCTTTCAGGTGTGACTGCATCCCTCTCTTCCCAGACCCAGCCCGAAAGTGCCAGGACTGTCCCTTTGCCTCCTCTTCCTACGGGAACCCTATCCTCCCTGCAAGTGCTCTCACCCAGAGCGCCATGGCCCCAAGACAGATGAGCCCCATGGCCACCCTCTGTCCCTGCCGCTCTGGCCATCCTACCCTGCTGAGCACTCTCTCGGGAGCACTCTGGCCCCCGGCTCTGTTGGCTCTCGCCTCCCTGGTTGGCCCTCACTGACTTCTCTTCGCGGTCCTGAAATACCGCTGCTTCCCGGGGCTCTGTTCTGCCTCAGTCTCCAGCCGCAAGCTGTTGGGTCAGTTTACATTCACATCCCCATGGCTCCCCAGACCCGGAGCCGTCCTCTGCTCCGAGGTGCCCTCGTCTGCTGCCTGGACCACCAGAGACACGCATTCTCCACCACGCATTCTCCACCACGACACCAGAATGACCTTACATCCAGTTTGGCACGCCCCTCTTCTGCTTCAGACTCTTCTATGATCTCAAGGTCACCTTGAAGCTAAGGTCTAAAATGTTGACCTGACTTACTGGATCCTTCATGATCACACTTGCTCTTCTGCAGGTGTTTTCCTTCTGGAACACTCTTTCCAGGATCGGGCACTTGGCTAGCGAGTGATAGGCTCTCAGGGGCTGAGTTGTGAGCCCTAACCTCCGGAATGTGACCACCTTTGGAGACGGGGTCTTTAAAGAGGTAATTAAGTTAAAGTGAGGTCATTGGGTGGGCCCTACTCCAATGTGGTTGGTGTTCTTGTAAGAAGAGGCGTTTAGGACATAGACACGCACAGCGGGGACCACGTGTAGACACAGGGAGACAGTGGTTATCCACACGCCCGAGAGAGGCCCCAAAGAGGAAAGCAACCCTATGAAACTCTGGCCTCAGGAATAGAAGAAAATAAATGTTTAAGCACCCCCGTCTGTGGTACTTTGTTATGGTAACCCTAGCAGATTGAGACATAGGCTTTAAATGTGCTCAAATGTCACCTAGTCAGGGAGGGGCCTTCCTTGACTCACTCTCACAAAGTCTTCCCATACCGTCCTTTGGTAACACTTCTTATGTGTGGAATCATTTATTCTTCAGCAGCTGTGTTCCTAGCAAGTCCTTGAGGGTCCGTGAGAGTAGGAGCTTGTGCTTGTCCCGTTTATGGTTGTATTCAGGGTCTAGCTCATTTTCTGGTGTCTAGAAGATGTACCAGTGAGGATTGGTTGCATGACCGACTGAATAGACAAGTGGACAGATTTCAAAGCGTGGGTGGGAGGGTCCTCTGAACTGGAAGACCTTGGCTTCGCACACGCTGATCTGAGGGGGTGCGAGGAAAGCAAGGCAGAACCCTGATTGCTTGGTCTTGCCCCTGTCCTTCGACCTCCTTGTTTACGAGTGAGCTAAATGATAGCAGAATGTTAAGATGTTATTAGAAAGGTAGTGTGGATTTGATGGTCAGATCCTAGTCACCTCTTTAGTGAAGAACCTAGCTGGAAAAGACCAGGTGGGAGGAAGGTATCGACAGAGAGGAGGTAGAGTTGGGGAAAGCAGCCACAGGGCGTCAGGGTGGGGCTGGGAACAAGGGGCGGGGGCGGTGTGTGGAGAGGAGATTGTGGGAAAGGTAGGTTTCTGCAAGGAAGACACTCTTCAGCCATGATTCATGCTCTGGTAGGGTCTCCCTGGAGTAAAGAGGGGTCCAACGGGCTGCTCCTGTTTGGTAGCTATCGAGCGAGATAGATGTGGAGGGAGGGATTCCGGAAGGCTCCATGAGACACACCCCAGCATATGTCTGTTTAGACTAAATTTCTCCTTGTAGTATTTGTCCTTTCAAAGTGAGGGTGGGAGAGAGACTAAGGTTTCTCAGAGCAGGAAGGTAAGGAGGCATCTCTGGTCTCCTTTCCTCATTTTCCACATTCCCCTTCCCAGAGCATCCTCTCATCTAACCTTTCCGGTGACCCCTCTCGCCCAGGAGCCCACCCCTCCTTGAAATCTATCCTCTCTGGAGCAGGGCTCTGGCCCCCGGGTGCCACTCAGGGCCCCTCTCTGCTGGCCTCGGACTGAGATGGGCCCACCGGCTGGCCAGATGCTCAGCCTGGGGCTCAGAGGTGGACGGCTGGCTTCCGCAAGCAGCCAGGTGTGTGGGCAAGAGGTGGAGGGCCCTGGGCTGCAGAGAGAGGGGGGGCAGGAAGAAGAGGGTGCAGGCAGAGCGATGGGAAGCAGGAGGAAACGGGGAGAGCCCTGGTTTCTGGAACTTTGCTGGGTCCTCGTTTCAGAACTTCCCTTAGGCCCGCCCGAAGTGCATCTCCATGGTGAACCCCCGCTCTGTCCCTGCAGTCGGCCATCCCTTTTCTCTTAGGCTGGTGTCAGCTGGTTTCTCTCTTTGTGACCAAAGGTACCTGTGACCTTTTGCTCTTCTCCCTGCTCCTCGGTTTTTGCTCTCTCCCCAGTTGGCCCCCTGTCCCTCTCTTCTCCCTTCCCTGTTGGCCCCTGAGCCGAAGGGAGGGGGAGCCTTGGGGACAGAACTAACGTGCTGGGGTTGGTCCCTGTCAGTCTAAACATTTGGAGGGGAGCTTCCAGGCTCCGTTTGCTGCCCTCTCGTCACTCACACCCCCAAATCTCAATCTGCTTCTGGGAGCTAATAAATAGATCTCTCCCGTGCTCCCAAGTTCAAAGCTGCTACCCTAGCAATGGAAATAAGCCCTTGTTTTTATATTGTTATATCTGGGGCCATTTTCATTGATATTTTTATATGTGTTGCTTTTCCCCAACAGATCCTAAAGAAGATATGAGTTCCTAGGGAGGGTCCTATTGTCCTCAGTGGGCAGAAGCACCACACTGTGCGTGTATATATCTGTATTATATATAGAAGAGGATCACAGCAGTGCGACTTTAATGAAAGAGGGAGGAAATAAAAACCTTTAAAACACATCGCTTGATCAAAATTTCTCAGCCTTCTACTCCATATTCGTTTATCTTCCTGGAAGGAAAGTACCACAGTAATGACTCAGGCATGCTGGGCTCGGCCTCTCTTTATTGAAAATGTTGTGTGTGTGCGTGTGTGTGTGTGTGTGTGTGTGTGTGTGGTTTTTTTTTTAATTTTTTTTTTTAAGATTTTATTTATTTGACAGAGAGAAACACAGTGAGAGAGGGAACACAAGCAGAGGGAATGGTAGCGGGAGAAGCAGGCTTCCTGCAGAGCAAGGAGCCCGATGCGGGGCTCGATCCCAGGACTCTGGGATCATGACCTGAGCCGAAGGCAGCCGCTTAATGACTGAGCCACCCAGGCGCCCGGTGTGTGTGTTTTTTAAGGAGTTTAATTGGAACAGCTGCACCGGCCAGGCTCGCTTTAATCATGGCCTTCCGCTGGCGTGGTGGGCCACACTGGGCCCTGGAGAGCCATCGATGGGAGCAGGGGAAGCCCTCCTCATGGGAGGGTTCCAATGGCTTTCATCAAATTAAGTCTTTCCCTTTTGATGAACATACACTGAAAACATAGGTCAACAGTTGGATTCCCAGAGCGTCGCTTGCTGTGAAAGCTTATTAGTATTTATTCCCCGCCCACCGTATAACATCCTTTTGAGTCTTTTTGTCCCACTGGTTTCCTGCCCTCCTGGTGTCCCAGCTGGGTTGTGGGACTCAAAGACCACGGCTGGGATGGAGAGAGCAGAGGATACCGACAGTGCTGGCGTTGGTGGTCCCCGGGTCAGCGTGCCTTTGGACCTGGCCCGCCATGGCCCCAAGGACCCCCGTGTCCACCTCTATTTCATATCCATCACCCTGTCTCCTCCTGGGGAATGTTTTTGGGAGCCTGTAGGTTATGTCCAGTATGGATGACTCCGTGGTCCATCTGCCGGGGCCACATGTCAGCCGTCCTGGTTCTCTGGCCCCAGCATTTGGGGGAACGGCCTCTATTTCTATCTTGCACCAACTTGGGAGCAGAACTCAAAACATACTCATTCCTGCACGCGATGGCAGCAGTGTGCCCGCAGGATTTATCTGCGCTCTCGCAAGGGAGACGAGTAGAGGGGCTGACATCACAGAAAACCATGTAAAGGTCCATTTCAATGCTTTGTGGCTCTAAATCTTTTCCCTCAGTGTTTTATATCTCCCTGTTCTCCGGGAATACACGACCTGTGTGGCCACCCCCTCCTCATTTACGCAGAGCACAGCAGCCTTGCCCCATCTTCTCCTCCGAAACCTGCCCCCAAACCTCGGGCCGGTTGCACGGCTAATTAGACCCACTTTCCATAAAAGGCAGGTAGATGATCGTCGGATAATTACATCACTCTCCAGAAGTGACTTATCCAAATATTCGTTTCAAAGAGATTTCTCAGCCTAAGAGAAATAATTGGGGGAAAAAATGTCTTTTCTCGTCATTGGCTTTCTATCTGGTGGTTGTAAATGTTGCATCGTATTTAACACTCACTAGACGCCACCCCTTCGGATGCCTGCAAATATCACGCTGTCCGTGACTGCATTCAGGACATTCTTCTAAATACCCCGTCTGTGCCAAACGCTGGTGCAGAAAGCTGACTGGGAAAGTTCGGGCACAAAGGGAGAGCGGCCCGTCTGGGGGAGGAGAGGTGGCCCCCAGCACACACCGGGGGCTGGCCAATCCCTCGGCCTCCTGTCTCCCCACTGGGGCACGAGAAAGCACGTCCCTCGTGCCCGGCGTGCAAAGCCCGCAGCGGTTGGGTACCTCCCCGCACTCTTCTCTCCTGTGCTGGCTGTTCCCACATAACACCACCAACTGGCTGTTCTTTACGTGACTTTGTGTTCTCTGCCCGACTCACCCCTTCCCCCACACCAGGCATCCCTCACAGGCTGTGCACGCTAACACCACGGGTCGGAGGCGCCCTGAGCCGGGCCTGGCTCCTTGTCCTCGGGGGTGGGGTGGGGAGCTTCCCCACCTCTGTCCTGCTTGGGGCAGCCGCTGCCCTCTCTGTGTGACATTTCTCTAAGACCTGAGCTTGTAACATTTCCCTTTCCTTAAAATTCCTGTGGCCTCTACTCTCTCTTCCTCTGCCCAGACTGATCATGAAGACTCTAGAAGACCCTCAGGCAGCTCACGAAGCCGAGTCTTTTTGTTAACCCTGTGACTGTCTCTTGGCTGGGCCCTGCTGAGCAAGACTCTGCCTCCTCTTTGCTGCCTCGTCCCGGAACCTCTCCAGTCTCATCTCGGACTCCCAGCCTCCCACCCCCTTTCTGTCAGCAGGTAAGAAATTTAGCTTGGGTTTTCCCGGAACTCTTTTCTCCAACAGACCTGCCTCCCCTTTCTGGAAGATATCTTTGCTTCAGAGTTTTGGATCAGAAGAAGAGGCTCCTACCGCCCTCCCAAGTAGATTCTAGGACCAAGGCTCTGAGACCTTCTCACTCTGGGAGGCCATTCCAGCTGCATTCCCGTACCTCTGGACCCTGTAGCTGCTCTGCGGCCCGGCAGGCCCCATCTCTGGCTCTGGGGGACCCTCCGTACTTTGGACACAATGCAACCGTGCATCAAAGTTTAGGGAGCCAAGATGGTGGCCATCTTGGCTCTTTTCTTGGCCATTTCTTGGCCATCTTGGCCATTTCTCTTGTCATTTGAGATCCTTACCTCTTTCCCAGGATATGAAGTTAGAGTGGGTAAGAGACAACCCAAAGGACTCTGTCTTGTTATTTTTTCAACCATTAACAATAGTTGAAGGTGAGTCTCTTGTTTGGGTTGACTGGAGCTGAGACTTACTCTACGCCCTTGGCTATGACCCAGTTGGCCACCATCCCACTAAAGCAAAGAGACATGAGCACAGGAGATGCAGGGTTGTTCATGGAGATCTTAAGGTTCTTGGTGAGAGATCTAAACTTCAGAGGTGGGGAGAGAAGAAAACTCAGGTGTAAGGTATCTATCTTCCACCTCTCCCCTGAATCCTCCATCTCGGTCCTGGTTGAGAAATCCTGTGCCTTGTACCATCAAAGAATGGGGCCATCTTGGCTCAGACCTTTGGGATGACCCCTCATACCTGTCCCCTAGGCCACGTTTTCTGCTTTATTGGCTTTATCTTTCCTCTCCATACAATTTTTCTGCTCTTTTAACTCCTTCCTCTTTCCCCCAGACCCCTGGTTCTCCTTCTCCCCTCCTCACCACCAGCCTCCACTAGAATATGAGAAATTTCACATTTCTCCCACTGCCCTGTGAGTTTCACTGCCTCTGGACAGAGCCGTGAGCCAGTGACGCCATCCATTTTGCCACTTGGCAGAATAAGAGGGGGTGATGGTGGTCATCCGCTCTCAGTGACAGCTGTCTTTCCCTTTGATTTACAAAGCCAATCACATCCACCTCAAATTGCAAGGGGTGGTTTCCGCCACAAGTGCCGTCGCTTTCACATTTGAGACTCCGAGCCACTCTGTTGACCTTATTCTGCAAAACGTCCCTCGTGCTGCACCCCCCACTGTGCTTCCTGGCTTTGTGAAGACTTCTTACATCGTTTTGGCTCTGAAGGGCCCGTGCCCAGGCCCTCTCTGGCCAGAGGACGGGGTGAGCGCTGGGGCCGGGCAGCGCGGCCACACTTAAGGTTGGAAAAAGAACTCCGAGGTGGTCTTCGCTGGGACCTGCCGTCTTGCAGACAAGAAGCCCGAGGCTCGGGGAAGTTAAGTGACCTGCCAAGTCCCACTGTCAACAAATGGGTGGCAGAGCTGGGAGAGGACGCTGCCCCGCCTGAGTCTCCAACTGGCGCTCTTTGTCTCCCTTTCACCTGGGCGCCCAGGCACGCTTGCTTTCTGTGCTGGGACAGCCCCGGGGATGTCTAGTAAAAGGGAGTCCAGCCCTCCACGCCCCCGGCGGTGGTCCTGGGTTCTTCTCTGACCCCTTCACAAGGGAACGTGCCGTCTGCACACACCTTTGATGAACACATCTCTCCTTTGCAGAATTGAAGTTTGTCTTTTTGTTGCTTGCATCGGAGGCCTTGTTTAGGAGCTCTGTGCCAGGAACAGGGACACAGACCAAAGTACCTTTATTATAAATCGCTCTATCACAGTCCTCCGTGTGCAAAGTCTCATCCCAGGTGTCCCCTTCCTAATCTCCATGGGGCTGAGCTCCAGATGCGCCCCGTGGGGGGCCCAGAGGACCGAGGGTCACCTGCTTCCCTTTCCCAGTGCAGTGGAGCAGAAGAAGCTGCCCTGTTTGGGGGACTGGCTCGGGGAGCTCCTACCGGCCGCCACCGCCGCTTCCCATGCTGCCCCTCTGGGCTGCGCGGCCCAGAGCAGAGCCAGGAGCCTGTGGGGGAGCAAGACATTTGGCAGCCACTGCAGCCGGGCTGGGCCGCAGGGCGGGCGGCTCAGCCAGCCTGGCCCCCGGGAGGGGCTAAGGGGAGGGGCCTGCTTCTGAGGCCGGTGGACCAAGAGGTCAAGTGAGGCCTGTCTCCACGTAGCAGTTAACCTGAGAAGGTGGCCCCAAGTGGCGATTTCTTTTTTTTTCCCTCAAATATTTTTATTTTATTTTTTCAGTGTTCCAAGATTCATTGTTCCTGCACCATACCCAATGCTCCGTGCAATACGTTCCCTCCTCAATACCCACCACCAGGCTCGCCTAAACCCCCACCCCTTCCCTCCAAAACCCTCAGTTTCTTGCTCAGAGTCCACAGTCTCTCATGGTTCATCTCCCCCTCTGGTTTTCCCCCATTTCCTTCTCACAGTGCCCTCCATGTTTTTCCTTATGCTGCACATGTGAGACCATAAGATAATTGACTCTCTCGACTTGACTTATTTCACTCCGCATAATCTCTTCCAGTCCTATCCATGTTGATACAAAAGTTGGATATTTGTCCTTTCTGATGGAGGCATAATATTCCATTGTATAG
>JAQQSY010004876.1:0-12024 GCA_028646535.1 Procyon lotor | reverse complement strand
GGGCCCGGGCCTCCCACTTCACTGACCACAGGAGCCCTTGGCTTCCCTACTTCCTTAAGGTCCCCCTGAATCCAGTTCCTCTCCCGTCTGCACCACTCACGGTCAGCCCCCCATTCCCACCCCATCTGTGGGGATCCCCAAATCCAGATGGGCCCTGGGCCTGCCCTCTCCACCACGTGACTGAGGGATTGTGCAATCCAGCCCCCTCCCCTGACCCTCCCCGAGGGGATTTTCGAGGAGGGCTGTGCTCTGTGCAGGCCAGCCGGCACCCCTGCCCCCCCCCAAGGGGGCTGGGCCAAGGCATAAATAGGGGTGGCGGCTGAAGCAGACGGCAGACCCAGCCGGCACCACCATGCTCGCTCTAGAGGCTGCACAGTAAGTGTGGGTTCCCTAAAGGAAGGGGTCAGCCTACCCTTAGGCCCCTCCACCAGGCCTCCCTCAGGGGTAGAGGGCAGGCGTTCACCCTGCCTTTTGCCCCTTCTAGATCTCTTGTTTCCTCTCCTACCTCGGCTTTCTCCATCCTATCCCTGTCTCTCTTAAACCTCGAAAATCTCCCCTTGGGATGCCTGCCTGTCTCCCCTCCTGCTGATGGCCTCTTCCAGGCAGCCCTCCAGGCCTGTCTGTCCTCCTGCTCCCCCCTCCCCTGTGGGGCCTCACCAAACCTCTGGCTCGCTCACTCGTTGCCCACTCTGCTGCTCAGCACATCGTTTTTGTTTCTGGGTCTCTATTCTCACCTCTTGCTCCCTCTCTGTCTCGGTCTTTGTCCCCTTCTCTTTCCAGTCTGTCTGTCTGTCTGTCTGCTCTCTCCTGCTCTCTCCCAGCCCCTTCTGCCTATCTCTGGGACTCAACCGCTTCCTGCATCAGCGAATGTCTCTCTCCACACTTTCCTCCCCCATCTCCTCCTTCCCACCCTTGCCCAGTGGCTCTCCATCTCTCCTTGGTCCAGGGTGGACCCATTTGATGGACTCGATGATGGAGGCCCCCTCCCTGCCCCCACCAGCCCGCTGGCGCCCACACCCCACACCGCCTCTCCAGGGACTTTCTCTCCCTCACTTTCCCTGCCCCCTAACCAGCCTCTGCCTATGCAAATCCCAGGGGAGGGGGGACATTTGCCTGCCCCCCCACCCCCCACTTCCTGTCCCCGCTAGAGTGTGGTGGGGCTGGTCTCACACAGGACACACAGCAGAAGAGCTACGGTGGTCACACCTGCAGCCGCCTCCCCCCCCCGCCCCCCATCGGCTCCCAACCACCCTGAGATTCAGGGGGCTGAAGGCACCCCTGACATGCCCCTGTGTTTCTCCCCCTCCAGGCTCGACGGGCCACACTTCAACTGTCTGGTGAGTTGGGGCCCTGGGGGCCAGGGAGGGTAGAGGGGACCCATATGGCCCACCTTGACCCCCTGCCTCAGTTTCCCCTTCCACTCCTTCCCATCACATTGTCTTTTCTGACTCTCTCCGTATCTCCCACCAGCACCGTCCACCTCACCTGCCCCACCTCCTTCCTTCCTGGCCAGCTCTCAGGCTCCGGGTCCACTTTCTGTCGTGGGGAGGGATGGGGGTCCTTGTGTCTTTGGCTTTGCGTCTCTCCCTCCGCCCACCCCACATTCGGCAAACCTATTTATTCCTCCTTCACTTCCTTGCCAGATTGTTTTCCCAAAAGGGTAGTCTAATAGTTCGGACACACAGGCTACTGGCCTCACCACCCATAACCCACAGCCCCGTCCGAGAACGAAAACCTCACCCACTCCCCGCACCCCACCGCCGGCATGTCCCACCTTGCTCCAACTTGACAAGCTTTTCCTTTTTTTTTTTTGTTTTGTTTTGTTTTCTTAAATGGAGGTATAACCTACAAGTTGGCAAAGTGGCAGATATTGTGGGCAGCCCGGGGACATTTCACATTTCGCACACACCTGGGTAACAGCTACCCAGACCAAGCCATAGACCATTTCCATCCCTCTGGAAGATTCCCTATCAACAGCCACCCCTCCCCGCTGGGATCTTTCCCAACACGGATTCGTTTTGCCTGGTTTTGACCTTGATATAAAGTGCATCGTGCAGGATGTCCCCTTTTGGGTCTGGCTTCCTTCATCATCAGTACTGGGTATTGTTTTGCTGTTACATTTAAGTAAACCCTGTCCCCCATGTGGGGGTCGAACTTGCGACCCGAGATCAAGAGCCGCATGCTCTACTGACCACCAGCCAGGTGCTCCAGCCTTGGTTCCTTTTCCTTGCTGGATGGTGCTCCGCTGTGGGGGATCCCTCCCAACATATACACACACACCAACACTCCGAGTTTACCCACTCTCCTGTCCATGGGCTAGTTCTTGCTTGGGGCTATTAAAAAAGCTGCTCCGGGGGCGCCTGGGTGGCTCAGTCGTTAAGCGTCTGCCTTTGGCTCAGGTCATGATCCCAGAGTCCTGGGATCGAGCCCCGTGTCGGGCTCCCTGCTCGGCGGGGAGCCTGCTTCTCCCGCTACCATCCCCTTGGCTTGTGTTCCCTCTCTCGCTGTGTTTCTCTCTGTCAAATAAATAAAATCTATAAAAAAAAAAATTATAAAAAAAAAAAAAAAGCTGCTCCGATTGTTCTCGAACAAGGCTGTTTTGTGGACATGTTTTCAGTCCCTTGGGGGAATACCAGGGAATGAGGCAGCTGGGATGCCCAGCTGTCTGGCTTTGGTCTTGACTGTAGTAGCTAAAGCAACACACGATTCTTGAGGGCTAGCTCAAAGCCATGTATAGGGGGGTAAAAGAAGCATTGAGATTTTCTTCGCCTCTGTAGAGACACTTGAGCCCCTGGGACAGGTGAGCCTGGGGGAATTCTTCCCTTCCTTCCCCACTCCTTCCTGGGAGCCCACGGTCTCAGCAGGCTGGCTGCCATGTCCTCTCTGAGACCCTGGGTCCCTGGGTTTCTGCGCGTCTCCACCTGTGTCTTTCCTTGTGTGTGTGTGTGTCCCCGCTTTCTGTATCTCTGTATGTCTCTCTCTTAGTCCCTGTCTCTGGTACCTGGTCTCTGTGTCTCTTTCCATCTCCCAGCCTTTCCCCCTTCTCCCCTGTCCCTGTCAGAATCCTCTTGCTGGCCCAGGATGGGGGTGGGGGCTCCCCGAAGCCCGGGATGACCCCTCTTCCCCCCATCAGTACCCAGATGGCGTCTTCTATGACCTGGACAGCTGCAAACACCCCAGCTACCCCGACTCAGAGGGGGCTTCTGGTGAGTGGCCCTGCCCTAGCCATCCTCCTGACCTGGACCTTGGGCCCATTACACAGATGGGGCAGCTGAGTCCCAGGGGAGGATGTCACCTAGGTCAGCAGGATAAGGTCAGCCCCGGTTCCAGACCTCCTCCCCTTTCCTCTCCCACCCTCCCTCTTGCCCATGCAAATTCTGGGGAGAGAGATTTGCAAGGCCCACAATGGCGGCTCTGTGCTGGGGGCTTTGAGTGGGAGGGGCTGAGGCCAGACCCGGCTTCTGACTCAGCGCCCTCCCGCCCTCCCACCCTCCCCCAGACTCCCTGTGGGGCTGGGACCTCAGTCCAGCTGTACCGGCCACCTCCTATGAAGCCTTCAACCCGGCTATGGGCACCTTCAGCCATCCGCAGGGTGTCCAGCTCTGTTATGGACCCTCGACCTACAGCCCCGTGGGGAGCCTCGACCCAGCCCCCAGCCTAGAGGCCCCAGGGCCCAGCTTCCCAGCGTACCCCACAGAGGACTTCACCAGCCAGGTGAGGGGCAGGGAACACGGTTAACTTCCCCACAATCGGCTCGAGGTTTCCCAGATGCCAGGCAGCGTGTGAAAGCCTCTGGCAACCCTCTGCGGTTAAGTACCGTTTCTCCTCCATTGCACGGACCAGCCAACGGAGGCCAGGATGTTAGGCAAGGAGCCGCACAGGAGGCCATGGCGTGGGTTGGGCAGGCTTCCAGGGAGGGGGCCCGGGCATCCCTTGGCCATGCCACCGAGATGGGAACCGAGGCCAGAGCACAGACTGTAAAGAGAGTGGGGGGGGGACCCACAGTGGGGACCCAGGAGGAGGAAGCCGAGGGAAGAGAGCAGAGGGAGGGAGAGAACGGGGGGGGGGGGCTGGACTGCAGGTGATCCTGACCTTTTGCAGACCGTGGGCCCCCCGGCGTATGCCCCATACCCCAGCCCGGTGCTGTCGGAGGAGGACGACCTCCTGCTGGACAGCCCCGCCCTGGAAGTTTCAGACAGCGAGTCCGACGAGACCCTCATGGCTGGCCCAGAGGGCAGGGCATCTGAGGCAGGTACGGAGGAGCTAGTGGGGTGCGGTGGGGCTCCAAATGGAGATGGGGAGGGGCTAACGGAACCCTGGCTTCTCAAGCACCTACACTGTGCACTCCAGTGCTGAGGGTATTCCCCTGTGTGACCTGGGGCAAATGACTCTACCTCTCTTGTCTGAGTTTCCTATCTACCATGGGGATGACCTAAGTGTCTCTTATTCATGTGGGTGGGGAGGGGATTAAGTGCGATAAGAGGCTGAAGGACAGCAGTGCTTGGCACAGACGGGAAATCAGCAAGTCTCCACCGTTACCAACACGATAGCAATGCACGTAATCATAGCAACACCGGTCCCCGGGGCCCCTGTTTCCACCCATGTTCTTGACCCGTGGTATGCACAGCTCCTGGGTGGTTGGGATCATGAATCACTTTCCCTACCTGGCTCTCAGTTTCCCATCTGTGAAATGGGCGGCAGCAGCAACAGCCCCATCTCCTGGGGTTCTGACAAAGATGAAATGAGCTCATAACTGTAAATGCCTAGAACTAAGTGCTTCACAAAGGTTTGAGAAACCCGCGCGCGCACACACACACGGGCCTCATTTACAGGTGAGGAGACGCCAGCTCCGCGTCACTGCTGGGAAATGGCAGACCTAGGGTTCTGGTATCCAAAGCCCGGCTATAAACAGCCTCTCTCTGGCTTCGAGGGGTCCTTGCTGCTGGTAGGAGCCCAAGAGTCAGACCCCCACCCCCTACCCAAATCCTCGCAGGATCCCAGTCTCTCTGGGGCTGAGAAATGGCTAGGCGGATTCAAACCCACTCCAGATCCCTTCACCACCACTCAGCGCCCCCTTATAAGCCTTTGAGGGGCCCTGGCAGCCCATTCCACAGACCCCCCTCCTCCACACGCAGGGCAGACACACATTACTATGTGCGGGCCACCAGCAGGGCAGAGGAGAGACGCCGGTCCCCAAGATAAAGCAAGGCAGGGGGGTGGGAGCTGCCGGGGACCTGCTTCAGGGAGGAGAGGGGCAGCTTGCCTCTGATGGGCTGCCAGGACACTGAGGCTTGCAGGCGGCCCGGGAGCGGGCCTGAGGTGGGGGGCGGGGGGCGTGGCGCCCAAGGGCTCCCGCCCCTAACCCCCGCCCCCTCCCGCAGGGGCCCGCAAGAAGCTCCGCCTGTACCAGTTCCTGCTGGGGCTGCTGACGCGCGGAGACATGCGCGACTGCGTGTGGTGGGTGGAGCCGGGCGCCGGGGTCTTCCAGTTCTCCTCCAAGCACAAGGAGCTCCTGGCGCGCCGCTGGGGCCAGCAGAAGGGCAACCGCAAGCGCATGACCTACCAGAAGCTGGCGCGCGCCCTGCGCAACTACGCCAAGACCGGAGAGATCCGCAAGGTCAAGCGCAAGCTCACCTACCAGTTCGACAGCGCGCTGCTGCCCGCCGCTCGCCGGGCCTGAGCCCAGTGGGGGGGCTCTCCGGGCTCCACGTCTGCGTCGCGTTGGCGTCCCCACACCCTAGGTCGTAGGACCCGTGGATTCCCCACGCTGTGGGGAGGGGGGGCTGCCATAATCCCTAAGCTCTGCCCAGGGCCCCTCTGGGACCCCCCCCCCGGCCCCAATCGTGTGGGGGGGGCCCTCTGGGATTTCCTTATGTTCAGGATCGCCAGGATCCTCGTGTCTTGGGTCAGAGAACCCACAGAGGACTATTCTATGTGTCTGTGCAGAGTGGGTGGGCAGGACCCTGCTTCCAGATCGCCTTGTGGTGTCTTGAGGTCGTCCATCCAAGCTCTCCGAGCTCCCCTGTGTGTCTGGGATTCCTCTGTCTCATCTGGGGAGGGTGAGCCCACAGATCATCACACAGGGAGGGGGTTGCAGCTTCCAACCCTAAGCCCCGTCCAGCCAGGGTCCCTCTGGGATCCTTTTCTTACGTCTGACACTCTTCTGTCAGATCTGAGCTCTCCTACTTAGGTCTGGGGCCTTCTGGAAACCCTTTATTATGTCTCAGATCTCTGTGCCCATCTGTGACTCTTTTGTCCTTTTCCCCCCAAATACGTTTGTCATCTTGAGATCCCCCAATTCTCTGGAACCACCGTGCTATCACTTTTTGTGTGTGGAATTCTCCAATCACATCTAGGGTACCTCTGGAATTCTTTGGCCATGTCTAAAAACAACCTTGTCAGGTCTAAGGGAGACCTTGGTGAACCCTGTTTCCTCCAAGCCACTTCTGGGATACCCTTGTCTGTCTGGGATCCTTCCAATCACATCTGGGGCCTCCCTGGGATCCCCTATCTGCTCTTCCCCTTTGGGGACCCCAGCAGCAGACCTGAGTTCTCACAGGGACCCTCCCCTTCGTGGGGTGCCCTCTGTAGGGCCAAGCTAGAGATCGTTCTGGCCAGTCAACTGATTTCTGGGTGATCTTGGCAGCTTCCCTATGTCATCTCTAGCCAGAGGTCTCACATTGGTACCCCCGCCCCTCCAGCTCCCTTTGGGGCAAATCAGATCTCTGGTGGTGGGTCCTTCTCTAGTTCACTGCAGCAGTGACGGAGATCGTGCATACCCCTTCCCTTCAAACTTTGCACAATCCAGCAAAGGTGGGCAGCCTTGCAGCGCAGAGGCTGGAGGAGGGTGCCCGTCACCCCTGACGGGGCTCCCGTTCCCCAGTCTGTCCCAGGCCCCCCCCGCCCCTGGCTGTCAGACCCTAGTGCTTTCTCTCGGTCACCTGTTGGCGTCGGGTTTGAATCCCCCGACCATTTGCGTTTTCCACCCTGGTGTGAACCCACGGAGGTGAAGCTTGGGTTCACCGTAGGAGCTCCGACTCGAACCCTGTGGGGGTGTCACAGACTGTGGGCTAAGATGCCAGAGTCCCAGGTCCTTGAGCCTTCGTGTCTGGGAGATCTAAGGTGAAAGACTTGCTGCTTCTGGGCTTCAGTTTGTCCCTTCTGTGAAAGGGGAGAGAAGGAGGAGGAAGAAGATAGAAAAAGTCCCTCGCAGCCCTACTGAGCCTTTGGTAACATCTTCTGGAAATCTACCCCACCACCCATTCACTGATGTCCAGGAGGAGGACAAGGAAGGAGCTTCAAGGACCCAGAGAGGGAAGAGGTCCTTATGGGGCCTGCCCTGGAAAGGACAGCACACACCCTCACCCTGGAATGGGGGCAGGGTGGGAAGGGAGCGCCCGGGACAAAATGTCCCCAGGGCCTCCTCTTGCGAATGAGGTACCTTTTGCAAAAACTATCATCATCACCCCAAGTGTGGAATAAAATAAAATAAAGTAAAACCAATCAAGGTAGACAGGCTTCCTAGGACCCTTTGTTAGGGATGGCAATGCTGTCGGTCGGCCCAGGCCTGCTGACCTGCAGAGACACTGAGGCAGTGGCCAGACGGACCACAAGAGAGATGGAAGCAGCGTTCAGAGCCGCAGCCCCAGGCTGAGCTTTGAAGGCCGCGGTAAAGGGCTTCAGATGCAGGCACTGCCGGTTCAATTTCTCTCTCTCTCTCTCTTTTATAAAGATTTATATATTTAAGCTATCTCTACACCCAACGTGGGGGTCCAACTCACAACCCCGAGATCAGGAGTCGCCTCTTCTCTGCTGAGCCAGCCAGGCGTCGTCCCTCTCTTCCCCACCGTCTCCCTGCTTCCCTTTCCGTCAAAGTCCCTGTCCCCCTTCTGAATTCCTGTCCTTCTCTGTACGTCTGTCCCCCTCTCTCGGGATACAGCACTGGGGCAGGAGGGCGGGAGGCTCCCGGCCACAGCGTCGCCGTCTGGCTCCCGCGGCTAAACTACCTAGCCCGGCCCGCCGGAGCGGTGGGGCAGTCTGCCTGGCAACTCGTGACGTCACAAGGCTGCCGCCGGGTTGGCTTGGCGCTCCCTGGAGGCGGGGCAGTTTCCGGCTCGCAGGGGGTTTTGGAAGAGCGCGGAAGTGGGGAGACGGACAGGAAGAAAATCGGGAGGGACTTGTATTCACTCAAACCTGCTCCCTCCGCCAGAGTTACTTCGTCTCCCGTCCTCCGCCTTAACCCCAAGGCCGCACTCTCTTCTCCCTTCTCACACCTCGCCTTCCCATGACACCCACTGCCCCTCAAAGGCACCTCTCTTCCAGCCCCCCGCTTCTGGCCTCCACCTCCCCCCATCTGGCGTCCAGCCACTACCATCCCCATTCTGAAAGCCACAGGTCCCCCTGCCGGGAAGGGCGCCAACGTCCGGGCAGCTCTCCAGGGCCTTCCCGGTCTCCCCACCCGCCCCGCTGGGGGCACTCGCCCCCCCCTCCCCCGCGTCCGGTGCCCGCCGCGCCCGCTCCGGGAACCGTGGCGGGGAGCCGGCCGGCTCGGTCCCCGGAGGGGCCGCGGGGTCCCAGGTGGCCGGGGCCGCAGGCCTTCGGATGTGCTCTGGCCCAGGGGCGGTACTCGAGAGTCCCGGAGCCTCCGTGCCCTTCCTGCGGGCACAGAGATCTCCCCCCACCCCCGCAGCCGTCCTGCCTACGCTGGGAAACCGGACCTTCGCTCGCAGCTCCGGTTTCCCGAAAACTCCTGACTTGCAGATACTAAGAATGGCTTTCTAGACCGTCTTCCCCTTTTGCCCCCACGGCAGAGTCCTGGCTCGGAGCCCTCACCCATTTTAGACCCCAGCCCCTTCCATCTCCCGCCTCCTCGGAGTCAGGAATCCAGGCCCTCATCCGTCTCCATTTTCCAAGAATCTGAGGCCCAGGCCCCGAAGTCCAGACCCCCCTCCCTCAGACGTGGGAGTCCTCGCCTCCAGCACCCTCTTCCCGGGACCCGGGTGTCTGAACCCCAGGCCCCTCCTCCCCCGGGACCTGGCATTCACCCATCTCTCCCGGTCCAGATGTTATTTCTCACCCTTCAGAACACGCCCTGCGGAATGTGGGGCAGCGAGGGAGGGCGGGGAGGCCAGTCCAAGGCCTCCCACAGCCTCCTGGGAGTCTCTGGACTTCTTAAAGGGCTCCCCCTGGGGGCCCACCTGTCCTCCCTAGGGCCCTGAGGAACAAGCTGCGGTTGGAGGAACCCAAGAGCGAGGTCTGCAGACATGCCTGAAGCAAAACCAGGTGGCTTTCAGGACTGCCCTCCCTGGGTGGAGATGCGGTCCCCTCTTCTGAAAGGGGGGGGCTAAGGGCTCCTCTGTAGGTTTGGGAGAATGGGATGTGTTCTCTGTGTGGGGAGGGGTTCCCTTCCTTGTGTGTGTGTGGGGGGGTCCCATTTCTGTGTTGGGTGTGTGGGTGTCCTTCCCTGTGCAGTGAGGTTGTTCCTTTCTTTGTAGGGATTTGGGGGGCCCATCTCTGGGTGCAGATGGAGATTCTCTGACTTTGAGTCCTTTTTCTCCATAGGGATGGGAATGCCGTGTATGTAGACCAGGGAGGCTTTGCGTGGGATCGGGGTCCTCTACTTTTGGGGGTCGAGCCCTCTCCATAGGGATCAGGGCGCTTCCCTGAGAACTAAGGCCCTTCTCTGTAGGGGAGTGGGGTCCTTGTGTGTATAGAGGTTAGAGGTTCCTGTGTGATGAGGAGAGCTCTTGTCTGTATGAGGGGACTTCTTTTCTATAGGAATGTGTGCTTCCCCACGAAGGAATTAGGGGGCCTTCTCCATAAGGGGCCCTTTATGTGATCCTTTCTGTGCCATTTGATGATCTTCTCTGAATGGGACTGGGAGCGTTTTTTACATGGGGGCGGGGCGGCTTTCTCTCTATGAAGAAGTGAACAGAAAAAATGCAAGTCCCTGGGAGGGACCCTCCTCCTGGGTGTCCAGACCTCTGGCGCCAGGCCAACCAGGCTGTGGAGTGGGGGTCCAGCCCCTTACTGCAGCCGGGGTGGGGGGCGGGCAGGAGCCAGCAGGCAGGGCAGGTGGAAGATGCTGTGGTCAGCACAAGGTGTCCAGTTTCCAGCCCCAGGAAAGAGCTAATTATACCCCCAGGACCCAAAAGGTCAGGGCCTGGTGGCCTGAGTGGATGGGGCACGGCTTGCCTGGGGCAAGGGGAAACCTGATAGCTCAAACTCTCAGGATTAGAGATTAATTTACACCTGAAGGGGCAGGACTTCTGGGTCTGAGGGAGGAGGGACCGGGGTGGGGGAGTGGGGGTGGGGCTGGAGTCCCAGGTTTTGGAAGAAGAGGGCACTGAGCACTTGCTCAACTGTGAACATCTTTTACCTCGCAGCAGCCAAAAAGGCCCCCAAAGGCAAAGAGGCTGCCAAACCAGCTCCCAAGGAAGCCCCGCCTGTGGAGGCTCCTGCAGAGCCCCCCAAAGGTGAGACAATGTTGTGGGATCTGCAGAACCTGGCTTTTCATCCCCCAGGCTCCCTTTGTCTCTCTGCAGCACCTTGCTCCCTCTCCTTCGGTCCTACCTCCAGAGCTAATCTATGCTCCCCACACTCACAACCCTCCATGGCTCCCCAGTGCCCCCAGGTTAGAGTTCAACCCCTCAGCCTGGCCCTCAAGCCCCCAGCAGCTGGCTGATTCATCACGGAGTCCTGCCCAGCTCTGGGTGCTGCAGTCTATCTCCACACCTCTCCTACCCCAAAGCCACGTTCAAACGATCCAGTCCACCTGCCTCCAGTTCACATATGGGGAAACTGAGGCCCAAAGGGGTGGGGGAGACTGGCCAAGGTCACGCAGCCACCTGGGTGACACACGGTCTTTCCCTAGTCAGGAGAAGGCACTTGGCTCCATACTTTGGCATCTGAGCAGAGGGTCCCTCACAGGCTCTCAGCCCCGCTCCTTAGGTGGCCCCTTCGCCAGTCTGCCTCAGACACCCCCCCAATCCTGTCTCCTGAGCAGAAGCCCCACCTGAGGACCAGTCTCCCACTGCTGAGGAGCCCACTGGCGTTTTCCTGAAGAGGCCAGACTCCGTGTCCGTGGAGAATGGTGAGGGGGGATGAGGGAGGAGGGGGCTGGGACCTGGACTCCCGGGTCTGAGGGAGGAGGGGGCTGAGGGCCTGGACTCCTGGGTCTGAGGGAGGAGGGGGCTGGACCCCTGGAGTCCCGGGTCTGAGGGAGGAGAAGCTCCCAGTCCTCTCTGTAGAGTCTCGCGGTTCCTGTCTGGCTACTCCCTCCCATCCCCCATCCAGGAAAAGACACAGTGATCGTGGCCAAGGTGAACGGGAAGGAGCTCCCAGATAAACCAACCATCAAGTGGTTCAAGGGGAAGTGGCTGGAGCTGGGCAGCAAGAGCGGGGCCCGATTCTCTTTCAAGGAGTCCCACGACTCTGCCAGCAATGTGAGGACCCCATGGGGACCCCGAGGGTGTACGGGCTGAGGATGAAGGTTGGGCAGCCCCTGATTCTCGGAAGGCCTGCTGCTGGAGGCCTGGAGCCCCTGTAGATGGAAAACAGGACCTCCAGGGATAGAGGGTTTGCGGGGCCGCCGGGTGGAGATTGTGGGGGATGGGCGGGGACGATGCTTGGGTCGGGGGAGGGCGCACTTGGTCATTCTGTGCATTCCCAGAAAGGTCTCCGGGGTCAGGGGTGTGGGCCCCCAGGGGTCGAGTCTGTCCAGGCCCGGGAACGGACAGCTGGCCCCTCAGTGAGGCCAGGGTGAGGCCCCAGAGAGGGAGACGTGAGGTGGGCTCCGGGGCGTGTGGCGTGGTGCTGGGGAGCAGTCACGTGCACACACCCCCCTGGCCCTGGCCCCCAGGTGTACACCGTGGAGCTGCACATCGGGAAGGTGGTCCTGGGGGACCGTGGAAATTACCGCCTTGAGGTCAAAGCCAAGGACTTCTGCGACAGCTGTTCCTTCAACATCGATGTGGAGGGTGCGCTGGTGGGGGCAGCGGGGGCGGGGAGCAAGGGGTTGTGGGG
>JAQQSY010004875.1:0-12025 GCA_028646535.1 Procyon lotor | reverse complement strand
ACCCCAATCCTGCAGAAGGCCTGGAGCACCCCATCCCCCACCCCAATCCTGCAGAAGGCCTGGAGCACCCCATCCCCCACCCCAATCCTGCAGAAGGCCTGGAGCACCCCATCCCCCACCCCAATCCTGCAGAAGGCATGGAGCACCATAACCCACCCCAATCCTGCAGACGGCCCAGAGCCGGCAGCCAGCTGCTCCTCTGCAGATGGACGGATGCTTTCTCCCGCCGCCTGTGCCCTCCGTGACCTCTCCCCACTGTCCCCCAAGCCCTTCTGCAGGGTCGGCTCCGGGGCAGACGCACCCCTGGCTCCCGGCTGCAGGTGAGCGGGCAGATGCCCGTGCGCACAGCCGTGAGTGCACCACCAAGGGCTGCCGCAATCAGGTTCTGCTGGCCGGGAGCACGCATGTTGCACGCGTCGTTTTGCGTGACCGAAACAGGGCCCCTTTTATGGGGACGACCGTTGGCTCGGAGGCGAGAGGGACAGCCAAGAGGCTTCCCGGGGGGCGTGCGTCTGCGTCCCTGCTTCTCCGGGGGGCCTTCCGTGGGGTCCTCCTCAGTGCGCTGAAGCCAACGCACGGTTGGAAACTGCAGAGACGCCCCTGACCGGTGGCCGCGAAGGCGCGACCCCACGGAACTTTCTAAGACACAGAAAATTCGCGATGGGGTCAAGTCTCACCAAACCCATTGTCAAAGGCCCCCGGTGTCTGCGTGCGAGTTGCCGTCACCCCAAACATCCTCGCTGTTGGTTTGAAAGGCCTCAGTGGTGGATAGCGTGCCGTTTACCTGCAGGGTCAGGGCGCAGTGGGACTCGCCGTGGCCCCCCGTTCTGAAACTCGGGGCCTGGGGCGATTTACCCGATGCACGCGACACCCTTTAGGGGTCAGACTCCAGAGGCGGGACTTGGGAACGCCCAAACCGTGTCCAGCAAGGACGCAGCTGGTGATGGTTCTGAGGTCCCCGTGGAGGCCTTTTGGGGACAGTGATGTGCGGGCCCTTTTTGGTCCTTGTTCCTCTCTCTCTCTCTCCGGCGATTTGGGCCGCTCGCCTGTGCAGACCCAGCCTCTGGGTGCGCGCGAGGCAACGTGGGGAGCAGGTGTGCGGGGCTGCGGAGGGACCCCGCAGCACGCAGGTGCTCGGGTCACCGGGATCCGGCAGCCTACACGGGGACCATTTTTCTCCGGATAATAGGGCTTTGTGCAAGCCGGAAGCAGAGGCAGCCGGACGCCCCCAGTCCGGCGACGTGCGTCCGGCTTTCCCACTCAGACAGTGCCCGACCGGAGCGCGGCCGCCGAAATTCTTCAAAAGGCCCAGGTTCGCACAGGAAGAGGGATGGTTTGTATTATTCGTAAGTAAGATTTTATTGCGTCCCGAGGGCAGCATTAATGGGGGAGTAGTTCGTTCCACGGTGAGCTATATTACCCGGAAAGTCCACGAAAAAGAAAAGACCCAAGTGAATGCATTCTACTCTCAATTTTTTCTCTCTCTCTCTCTTCTTCTTTTTTTTTTTTAAAAGGTGGTAAAATATTTATAGCGTAAAATTTAGCGCCTGGAAAGGGTACTGTAGCATCAGCTGTCCTCACAGTGTCCTGCAACCAGCGTCTCCCTGGTCTGAGCGTGGACCTCTCCCTCACCCCACCCTGAAGGTCCGCACCCGTTGAACAATTTCTGTAATTTTTAAGTTTTCTTTGTGTTTCTTGTTTTTTAAACATTTTTTGTAAAGATTTTGTTTATTTGAGATACAGCGAGAGCGTGAGCAGGGGGAGCAGCACGCAGAGAGGGGGAAGCAGGCTCCCCGCTGAGTAGAGAGCCTGATGAGGGGCTTGATCCCAGGACCCTGAGATCATGACCTGAGCCGAACCCAGAGGCTTTAACCCACTGAGCCACCCAAGCGCCCTTAGAAACTTTTTATGAAAGTCTTTCCATTAAACCATTTTTAAAAATCCCCCCCTCCTTTGTTTTGTTTAACTGATGAGGAAATACATCCAGGAAGGAAAATGTGCACGGGAATGTCAGTGGTTGGATTGAGTTTAAATGTGTTAAGTTTGCAAATCTCATTGAAATGACATCCGGGGGCGGCTGGGGGGCTCAGTCGGTGAAGCGTCTCCCTTCGGCTCAGGTAGTGATTCCAGGGTCCTGGGATCGAGTCCCGTGTCATACTGGGGGTGGGGAGAGTCTGCTTCCCCCTCTACTGCTCCCCCTGCTTGTGCTCGCTCTTGGTGTCTCTCTCAAATAAATAAAACCTTAAAAAGAAATGTGTCTAAACCATGCTGAGAAAGACGTGGGCAGGGGTGCAGGCTTCATGAGTAGGAGGCCTTCGGGGTCCGTGGTGCAGAGACTGGAGATTTGAGCGGATGAATCTCAGCCCTGTGAAGAAGGCCTCGAAGACCCGCTCCCATGTCCTCCGCCTGAAATCGTCCATCAGGGTTCCAGGGGCCGCGGCCCTGCGGCTCCGTGTACGCCGAACCCTTCACGCGGGATGGGAGCAGGGAAGAAGGGAGTGCGCGCGCAGGCGTGGGAGAGTGTGAGCGGGGCGCGTCCCCTATTACTCTGTGCACGCGCACGCGGACCCAGGACTGCGGGGGGTGGGGTGGGTATGAGCCCGAGGGGCTCTGCCTGTGGCCGCCAGCTGCCCGCTGCCAGCCCTCCGAGCCTCAGCTCTGCCCTGGACCAGCCCCTCCGCCGTGTCCGTTCGTGAGCCCCGTGCACCCGCTCTCTGATGCCCACCGTGACGGTGGGGATGCTGCTCCGACCCTGTCCTTCCAGCCGCCTCCCTCATCCCTTTGGACAAAAGACAACCAGTGTCACCGGGCGCACGCCTATCCGCCCCCCTTTGCCCCCCAATGCAGTGCACTCCTCTGTCTCCAGGGACCTGCATGGTGCTCTTTGCTGTGCACCCGTGTGCCCTCTCTGGTCCTGTCCCAGGGGCGCTTATACGCAGAGCTCACCTTCAGTTTGCAGGATGGACAGTCCTTGTGCGCAGGGAGCAGCAGGAGGGAACAGAGATGGGGGACACAGAGCCTGTGCAGGACGCTGTCAGGATAGCCCCGGGGAGAGGCTCACCTGGACAGGTGGGTGGGGGCAGTGGTCGCTTCAGGGCTGGGCTGGGCGTCCCATGAATGGATCCTCGGTGTGCATCCACTTGGCGGCTGGGATGGGGAAGATCCGCAGACAGAAAGCATGTCAAGGGGGCAGGACATTTGTGTCCCAGCCCCTGGAGCTCCAAGCCTTGTACCCAGGAAAGGACAAGGCATGGGGTGAGGAGGGGGCCCTGGGTCAGTTCGGCCTCCATGCTGGCCATGACTTAGCCCTCCAGGGGGGTAGAAAGAGAACCTAGTCATGCACAACCAGCCGGGGAGTCTGCCTGCCCTCCTTCCCACTTCCTCGAAGCCACAGAAACCCTTTGAGGGCCCTCCCGCCCCGGCCTGCCCCGGCTTCCTGGACAAGTCCCCACTGTTGCTGGTCTCTGCGCCCAGAGCAGGACCTGCCAGGACCCGCCTGGACCCCCCAGGACCCAAGCACATAATTCATGACTTGACCACCGAGGTGGGGAGCCAGGGACGGCATGCGCTAAATAGATTATTGTTGGGGGAAGAAAATAAATAAAGGAAGTATTCTATGGTGAGCTTAAAAAAAAAAAAAAAAAAAAAAAGCAAAGATTGGAGAATATGAGTAAAAAGGAAGCTTTCTTTCCCGAGGCTTTGGGGAGACTGGACGAGCACACAAATCGCCATAGATGGGTTGTCTCTTTTTTTTTTTTTTTTTTTTTTAAAGATTTTATTTATTTGACAGAGAGAAACACAGCGAGACAGGGAACACAAGCAGAGGGAATGGTAGCGGGAGAAGCAGGCTTCCCGCAGAGCAGAGAGCCCGATGCGGGGCTCGATCCCAGGCCCCTGGGATCTGACCTGGGCCGAAGGCAGACGCTTTAACGACTGAGCCACCCAGGCGCCCCAGATGGGTTGTCTCTTAAGGGGGGAATTCGCCGCCCCCTGCCCCCGGGTGTGGAGAATGTCTTGGGGGGACAAGAACTATTTCCCAGGTGGTGACCGGGAGGCAGAGGTAGAGTCTGTCCCTGTGCGGTGGGAGGACAGCCACACGGTGGTTTTCTCTCCGTGCGGAAACCTCGTCTGGGACCCGGGAGTGGGGAGACAGAGTGGCCCTTCCCTGTCCCGGGATGGGGCCAGCTGTAGGGCATTCATGGTTGCAAACTATGTCCCGCTGGCTGGTCATTTTTGCAGGACCAGGGAGACAGCGAGGAGGGTCTAGCCGTCTGCTCTCACTCCAGAGAAGGTTCTGAAATGGGGGTTTTCAGCTGGGGGTGACCAGGCCTCCAGGGGACACTCGGCAAAACCTGGACATGTTCTTAGCTGTCGTGGCTCCTGAGGGGAAGATCCTACCTGAGTGTGGTGGGTGGAGACCAGAGCCTCTGCTCAGGACCCTACAGTTCTCAGGATACCCCACCTCAGAGGGGGGATCCAGCCTTAGAGGTCAGCAGTGCTGAGGCTGAGACACCCTGACCTAGCATGAGAGACTGTTGATCTGTCTGTCCATCATCCATCCATCCGTATCATCCATCTATTTATAGTATATCATCCATCTCTCATATCTATACGTCTGTCCATCCGTTCATCCACATCCATCTATCCATCCATCCATTTATCATCTATCATCCATTCATCTCTCCATCTATCTGTCCACTTATTTATTATCCACCCATCCAACATCCATCCATCTATTGATTGACCCATCATATCTATCTATCTATCTATCTATCTATCTATCTATCTATCTATCTATCTATCATCTGTCTGTCTTTCTATCTCTCTATCCACCCACCATCCATCTTTTGATCCATTCACCATCCATCCATCATATCATCTATCTGTCTTGAATCATCTATGTATCTATCCATCCATCCATCATATCTATCTGTCCACCATCCATCCATCAATGGACCCATCCATCCATCCATCCTATCTATCTATCTATCTATCTATCTATCTATCTATCTATCTATCTATCATCTATCTATCTATCTATCTATCTATCTATCTATCTATCTATCTATCTATCTATCATCTATCCATCATCTATCCTATCTATCTATACCTATCTATCATCTATGTATCTGTATATGCCCCTATCATCTATCTATCTACCCACCTACACAGACAGTGGCTCGACACTCGAGATGACTCTGCCTTCAGGGAAGATTGCACAATGTCTGCAGACAGCTTTCATTGTCCCCACTGGAGGTAGGAACAGCCTTCTGTCATGGGGCAGGTGAAGCCCAGAGATCCCACTCAACATCCTACAACACACAACACCCCCCCCCAGTGTTGAACTCCAGATGCCAACATGTCCACATGCCTACCCCCTCATGATAGACAGAACAGTGTCCCCACAGGCATCCTCATTCCGATCCCCACGTGGTGGACAGAACAATGGTCCAAAGATGCCCACAATCTGTGTCGCACTTCTAAAGCACTTCAAAGGTTAGAGTGATGTCCACATGCTTCTGGAGAATGGTGGCTGATTTTTCTTACAAATACACCTGTAAGTATAACAGAACCTGTCCCAAGAAAAACACAGAATTGTAAAATACTGCAGGGAGGGAACAGTCTCCTGATTTCATGCTCTTCTTTCTGGTTTATGGCGACTGAATGTGATGGTTAATGGATCCATTTGCTGGGCTGTGGGCTGTCCAGATACTTGGTTCGGCATTATTTCTGGGTGTGTCCATGGGGGCATTTCTGGATGTGATTGGTATTTGAACCGGTTGCTGCAGGTGGAGCATTTGTCCTCCCAAACTGATGTGTGGACCTGGTCTAATCAGCTGAAGGGGGGAGGGGGGGAAGAAAGTCACTCCCAGAGTGCGAGTGGGTCTGGTTTAATCAATGGAAAGGGGGAGGTTGTCCCCGAGTTTGGGTGGGCCTGGTCTAATCAGTTGAAATAAAAGTCGCTCCCAGAGGGTGGGTGGGCCTGGTCCAATCAGTTGAAGGACAAAGTCCCTTCCAGAGTATGGTCTGGCCAGAGGCAATGGGTTTCACAGATGACCTTGGATCCGGAAGAGGGCTTTGTGGACAGACTCACTGCCATCCAATTAGCATCCTCTTTTACGGCAGAGACTAAACACCTACATGGAGGGCTCCTACGCATGGACGGTTTATGGCTGCACTGAAACTTTACTTACGGGGAGGAGGGTCCCTCGTGCCTGGTTGTGGACGTCCTTCCCCCTCCCATGGACACAAAGAAAAACCATCTTCCTGGGACCCTACCTTCCAGCTCACGGGGGTCCATCAGGCCAGAGAACACACTGCTTTGCCAAGTCCCCGAACGCTGGACCATCTCCTGCCTTCTGCACCTGTCAGAAGAAACATGACATTTCCCATTTCCTGTCTCAATTTTTTTTTGTGCCTGAATAATACACTTTATTTATTCCCCCAAATATGTTTATTTTATTTTTTCAGTGTTACAAGATTTATTGTTCATGCACCATACCCAGTGCTCCATGCAATACGTGCCCTCCTCCATACCCACCACCAGGCTCGCCCAACCCCCACCCCCCTCCCAGTTTTTTTTTTTTTTTTTTAGACAACTCGATCCTGTTCCCTCCCTCGTCGTCCTGTTGGGGAACGTGACATTGTTCACCTCTCCCACTAACTGTCTTCATCCTTTTCTCCGTGATGACTCTTATAGAGATAATGCTGAGTTACAGATTATCATCCCAGCAGGTGCAGCTCCCCCCGCCCCCCGCAAGGACTGCAACTCAGCACCACGATAGTGCATTTCAGTGATTACTAACCCAATTATCTGGGTTGCCCCGGACCTGAATTAGTCCCTGAGGACTAATTTCCTGTGTCTCGAGTATATTTATAGTATTATAATCGGGAGAAGTTCCTGTGTTGTTAATAAAAATCTCTTCCACACCTGTTCATGTCTGTAACTCAACGTGTCTCAAACGCCCCCACAGCCAAGGGCTCTGGGGACCACGTGGGCTTCCAGGAGACCTCCAGCTCAGGGTGTCCTGGGTCTGCATGGCCTTTCTCCAGGACGTGTGAGTGGGCGGTGTGTGGGGGGGTCTCTGGGCGGGGCCAAGCGGTTCCCACTGGGTTACATCAGATATTCCCACGGTGGGTCTGAGCCCGGGCTCCCTCTGGTCCTCAAGGGCTGGGGGCCCTTTCAAGACTCAGGAGGGGGCCACATTCATGTCATAACACCGAGGCCAGTGTTGGGAGTTGAATGGTGGTCCCGAAAACACATGACCACGCAGAACGCAGGAATGGGAGGCTGCCTGGCTCATGGATCGTTACCAAGTGTGGTTGGTGTTTTGGTGGAAACCATCAGTGGGGTTACGGGAGGCGGGACGTGGGCCAACCAGCTTTCTGCCCAGACTTCGCATTGCACGAAGATGCTTTTGATGTGGGAAGAGACTGTTTTCACGTGCTCCTTTCTGGAACGACTCCATCCCCTCCCAAGGGCCTCCCAAAGTACAAATCATGGCCATCGTAACGATGTGGCTCTGCACCTGA
Source organism: Procyon lotor (assembly GCA_028646535.1). Classification (NCBI taxonomy): domain Eukaryota; kingdom Metazoa; phylum Chordata; class Mammalia; order Carnivora; family Procyonidae; genus Procyon; species Procyon lotor. Next base: position 4,492 of record JAQQSY010004875.1, on the reverse strand, counting down.
GTCCCCTGCTTGCAACATCCTTCCAGCTCCCCCTTTGCAGAAGACCCAGCTTAAGGAAAGGTCCCCGGGGACACTGGGGCTCGGGATTCCAGGATCTCTGCAAAGACAGGGCGTTCTAAGAGCTGGACCCCTGGTCCTGTGCCATTGGACGGCTCTCCGGGCCATCGAGACCGGGCGTGACACTGGTGATGTTTGCCGGGGGCACCCTCTGAGTGACGTGCGTCTGCAGCCCCCAGTTCCCGCAGCCGCAGAGCAGAGAGGCTCATGAGCACGGATACTGGCTTGAGTCTCACCGCGAACGGGTTTTAAGACGTGTGGGAAGTCAGATAAATACAAAACGGTGGATTAACTCGGCTTTGCACCCGTGAGCTCCGTTAATGTGTCATCTTGCTCAACGTGAGTTCCCAGCAAAGCTCCGCCACGGAAATCCTCAAAAGTACACGACTGGCCCTATGGGGGGAGGGGGCACCGGCAAAACTTTTGCAAAACTTGATCGATGGCTGAATGTGTATCTGTTCTTAGGATCTTCATCAACGTGTAAAGCGTGTCTGTGAATGAGGGCATTGGAAAGCTGTTCGAAATCCCAAAAGTAAAGTAAAACCTACACACACAAGAATCTCCCCCCTCCCAAAAAACAAACAAGCAAAGAGATCATGAATATGAAGGTCAGACAAATACTCAGTTCCCGCTTCTTGAGAGGACCGCTCTGAATATTACAATTCCAACTCTGCGGTCACTCTGCCCGTGTCCCCGTGACATTCCGGACGCTCGGGGAACAACCCGCGATGGGGACGTCAGCCCCGGAGCGCGGCAGCCCCTGGTTTTGCAGACTCTCCCAGAAACAGCCAGAGACGGTCGCGTTACTGAAAACACCTTCCGCGCTCCCCGAATAGAGAGGGTTGCATTTCGTCCTTTTCGAAAGACAGAGGCTGCAAAATACCCTCCTCGGGGCGGGGGTGGGGGAGTCGGATTTTATTCGCTCCTGCAGACCGAGCCGCGCGGCCCACGGAAAGGTCAGGACCAATCGCACGGAGGGGGCCGCAGAACTTGAGTTGAGGTCCGCGGAGGGACCCTTGTGCCCCAAACAGGCCGCATCGCGGAGACAGGCGGCCGCTGAAACCTTCCGCAGGCGCCGGTGGACACCTGGGGCTTCGCAGACGCACGGGTCTTGCTCCACGCCCGCCGAGACATCGTGAACGTGAAGGCGAAAAACTGGGGCCGCAGCCCTGCCCCCGGAAGCCGCCTGCAACCCAACCCCGCCGCGCTTGGGGAGGAAACGCAAACCACCCTCGAGACGCGCCTCCGGCCAGCGTCACGGAGCCTCCGACCGGGGCTGCCCCGATAATGGAAAAGACGCGCGGCCCTTCTCAGCCCCGGAGCCACTGGTTTACGGCAGACACGAGTGACGGCTAATTCAATTAGACGCGTTTCCCGGAAGCCCCGGGGGTCGCTTGTCAATGACGGATCGATAGTCTTCTGTGTCCTGAATCCTGATCTTCCACCGAGTGAGTCCCCAGGAAATTCTGGCACGTGGGAAGCGTTGGCGCAGGTGGAAGGCACATGTTGGTGGCGGAGGAATGTCCTTGGACTGTTTGGGCGTTCAGTGGCATCTCTCCAAAAGCGGGCACACGGGGGACCTGGGGATGGGGCCTTATTCGGAAATAGGGTCTTTGCAGATGTGATGAAACGAAGGATCTGAGATGAGCTCGTCCTGGATCGGGGTGGCCCTAAACCCAACGACCGATGTCCTTGTAAGAGACAGAGGAGAAAACAGATACAGAGGAGAAGCCACGTGAGGACGGAGGCAGGGATGGGAGGGACGGGGCCACCAGCCCGGGGACGCCTGGAGCCCAAGACGCTGCAAGAGGCAGGAAGGACCCTCCCCTGGAGCCTCAGGAGGGAGCATGGCCCCGCCTGGATCTCAACAGCCCTGCCCCTCCTGGATCTCAGGGGCCCTGCCGGCCTGGATCTCAGGGGTCCTGCCCCGCCTGGATCTCAGGGGTCCCGCCCCGCCTGGATCTCAGGGGCCCTGCCCTGCCTGGATCTCAGGGGCCCTGCCCTGCCTGGATCTCAGGGGACCTGCTCGCCTGGATCTCAGGGGTCCTGCCCCGCCTGGATCTTAGGGGCCCTGCCGGCTTGGATCTCAGGGGTCCTGCCCCGCCTGGATCTCAGCAGCCCCGCCTGGATCTCAGTCTCTGGTCTCCAGATCTGGAAAGCATGAATTCTTGTGGTTTGAAGCTTGTAGTTTGGGGTCATTTCTTGTGGCCGCTGCAAAACAAATTAAAAAAATACCAGAAGGCGATTGTTGCAGAAGGACGTTTGCTTTTGATACTCATGCACCCATTTCAATGTGAGAAGCTTAATATTTAAAGATATTGGATGGGCTTCAGGGAGGAAAGTGATTTTTCGACTGGGGCCGTTGCAAACCATTGTGGGCGTCTTGCCTTCTGCGCCCACCCGTGCACCTCCTTCCGAGGCACGGCGAGGAAATCCCACATGAGCTTGCGAACGAACGCGACGTTGTCTACCATCTGAGAAGCACACGGAGGTGGGAATTCAGTTCTTTAGCAAAAGCCACTCGGAGCTCATTTCTGGGGTAATGAGGACAAAGCAGGTAGGGCCTCCAACACACCTGTAGTTGCCAGAACGTTTCTGTAGCTTCTCTTCAAGTTCAGAGCCCGCGGGGAGACAGAAAGACCACCAGGAGGCCGCGAAATGGTGGTAAGGCGAGGCACAAAGAGCAGGAGGCCGCTCTCTCGCAGGCAGGGTGCGTGGGCCATCCTGACACGCATGATGTTCAGGAAATGAGCCACAGACCTTCACAGGCTGCAGCCCAGGGTGGGGGCAAAGGCTGGTAAGGGGAGGGGGCTCAGGGCCGACGCGCATTCCCCCAGAGCGCCCCACGAACCTCCTGTAGATTAGGGCCGTCCATCACACGGACGTGACGCAAAAATGTCCAGGGTGCCTCGGCTTGCACTGTATCCGATTAGCACCTCATCAGGCCAGCCCCGCAAACAGATGCCAATGGGACCCCAGGAGGGGCCGCCGTGCCCGGCGAGCTCTGTGTCCCATTAGGAGCAAAAGCAGTTTAATAGGTTGCAAGAGGCAAGGTCTAAGAAGGGGCTAATATATCAGTGCACGCCAAAAAAACAAAGCCAGTTGGGGAAAGAATGTTTATAGCACGATGCTGAGAAGCACGGGGACGTCCTGCAGAAAAAACGGCAGAGAGAGACACGGGTCGATGTCCCCGAGAGCGGGGAAGAGGGCGCCCAGGATCGTGGAAGGGGTCGCCCATTGTTCAAGAAGTGTCCCCATTACGGGTTCGGGGGGTTTGCGGGAAGAAGACAGAAATGCGCCTCCTCGTGAGACGTCTTCCACTGTTGCCGAGGTGAAAGAAAAATGCAAGAAGTGAGCCGATTTGGGGTGCATTGAGAAGGACCTGCGAGCTACGGGAAGGAGGGACGGGAGGGTGTGGGTGTGGGTGTGCGCAGGGGTGGGGCGGGGGAGCTGTTTGAGTGTTAAACAGGCAGGAGGAGGGAGCGGGCGTGTGGCTGCAAACCTGGGCAGGAATGTTCCAGAAGGCCAGGCAGGTGTGGGCGGAGAGATAGGAGGGCCAGGGGCTCGAAGCCTGGAAGCCAGGTGAGTCAGGAGGAGGGCGTGCCCGCCACGTGCGTGGTGATGGCAGGTCCGGCAAGGAATGGTCACCTAGCGTCCTTAGCGACCTTGATAGGAGACACCTGTGTGCAGCAGGGGGTGAGGCCGGACCGGGAGGCCACCGCCGCCGGCCGCACCGGAGCTCCTGACAGGGGTGCGCCCTGTGCTTTGGAGGAGGAAGCAAGAAACGGGGTGGTCGTGCTGGGGAAGGCGGTCGGAGGGAAGGTTTTAAAGAGGAGCGTGTTTCGGTGCTAGTGGGAAGGAGTGCGAGGAGGGTAAAGTCCAGTGAGAGGGGCCCAGGGGTTCGCCGCATGCGTCACCATCACCGGGCCTCAGGGTGTGAGACGTTTTTCATATTCTGTTCCAGCCGTGTCTGCGAGTTTTGCATTTGCGCCTCTGTGGTGGAAAAGGCAGCCGGGCTTCCGCGGTCAGGGTGCGCCTCGCCCGGCGCATCAGGGGCCAGAAGAGAGCCACCTCCAGGAGAAGGGGGAAATGCTCACTCTCGATGGTGTTGACCCGGACGCCAGTGTCCGCCTGCTCCTGGCCTGGGCCTGACGCCCTCAGTCCTGACGGCCAGCTTCCCAACCGCCCAGCTAGGGCTGCCCGGTCGCTGACGTCACAGGCACCTCTGCGTAAAGGAAATATGAGACCAGGACGGCTCCACGTGCAGCCTCCACCTGTATCTCCATCTGTACACCTGCATCCACACTTAGACTTGCACATACACCTACACTAGCACTGATGCTCCACCAGCATCTGAATGTGTACCCATGCCTGCACCTGCACGCACACCTGCACCTGCACCCACACCTGCACCTGCACCCACACCTGCACCTGC
>JAQQSY010004874.1:0-12025 GCA_028646535.1 Procyon lotor | reverse complement strand
GCACTATTGAGCATTTACCCTAAAGATACAAATGTTTGTGATCCGAAGGGGCATGTGCACCCGAATGTTTATAGCAGCAATGTCTACAATAGCCAAACTATGGAAAGACCCTAGATGTCCATCAACAGATGAATGGATAAAGAAGATGTGGTATATATATACAATGGAATACTATGCAGACATCAAGAGAAATGAAATCTGGTGATTTGCAATGACGTGGATGGAACTGGAGGGTATTATGCTAAGTGAAATAAGTCAGTTAGAGAAAGAAAAGTATCACATGATCTCTCTGATATGAAGAACTTGAGAGGCAAGACGGGGGTTTGTGGGGGTGTGGGGGAGAGAAAAGAAACAGGAAGGGATGGGGAGGGAGACAAACCATAAGAGACTCCTAGACTCAAGAAAGAACTAAGGGTGGCTGGGAGGCAGGGGGAGTAGGGATAGGGTGGCTGGGTTGTGGACATTGGGGAGGGTATGTGCTATGGTAAGTGTTGTGAAATGTGTAAACCTGACCATTCACAGACATGTACCCTGGGGCAAATAATACATTATATGTTAATAAAAAAATAAATAAAATAAAATAAGGAAAAAAAGATATGTAGTGCAGATAGATGTAATAGAAGGCATGTGCAGAGACAGTATAAATTATACATCTTGGAATAGAGTGAAAGGCATAGTAATAGCCAACTTTTATTCAATGCTTACTATATGTCAGATTCTTCGCTAAGATCTTTATATGCATTATCTTATTTAATATTCACAACATCATAATGAGGTAGGTACTATCAATATTCCTTTTTTAAAAAGATTTAATTTAATTTATTTATTTAAGAGAGAGAGAGAAAGCGCATGAGCAGGGGAAGGGTCAGAGGGAGAGGGAGAAGCAGACTCCCCATGGAGCAGGGAGCCCGCCACAGAGCTTGATCCCAGGACCACAGTGGGACCATGACCTGAGCCAAAGGCATAAAACTTTATCAACTGAGCCACACAGGTGCCCCTGGGTGGCTCAGGAATACTATAGTATTCCTATTACTAATCTTCCTGTTTTGCAAATAAGGAAGCTAAAGCCCAGAGAGATTAGCTTACTAAACCAAGGTCACACAGCTTCTAAATGACAGGGCAGGACATTCACATTGGAAATATGTCTCGGGGTGCCTGGGTGGTGCAGTTTGTTGAGCGCCTGACTCTTGGTTTCTGCTCAGGTCATGACCCTGGGGTCCTGGGATCAAGCCCTGCACTTGGTGTAGAGTCTACTTGGAATTTTTTCTTCTCTGACTCTCTTCTCCTCTCTCTCTCTCAAATAAATAAATAAATCTTAAAAAAAAAGAAAAAGAAAATATGTCTGATTTAGGAACCAAACCACACAATGAAGTTTCAAGTCATTATAGCACCAATCAGATGCCAAACTCAAAGGGCTGAAGTTGAAAGGTGTCAGAAATGGAAGTATCGATTCACAGAGAGCAAAGTGCAGAATGGTTCTTGAAGATACCGAGGAACCTCTGTGAATTTTCTCCTTTCATACACATTTTGACATCCTCTTTGAATGTAATGTTGATCTTCAAAGCAGCAATACTCCATGTAGTGGCTGGGGAAAAGGTTTTATAAGTCATGGCATTTGTTTTGTTTGTTTCCTTCATTTATTCTACAAACATTTAACCTATGTGCTTGGTGTGCTAGGATCCAATTGTGTACTGGGATTACAGATTTAAACAGAGTCCCTGTCACTAAGGAGCTCATAGTCTGGTGTAGGAGACCAACATGTACAAAACGTAGTTATTTTTTTTTTAAAGATTTATTTATTTATTTCAGCAAAGCAGGGGAGGAACAGAGGCAGAGGGAGAGGGAATCTCGAGTAGATTCCCCGCTGAGCGTGGAGCCTGATGCAGGGCTCAAGCTCACGATGCTGAGATCATGACCTGAGCTGAAACCAAGAGTTGGATGCTCAACTGACTGAACCACCCAGGTGCCCCACAAAATGAATTCTTTCTGAGAATGAAAACTTGGTCTGCTTGAGGGAGTGAAAGATGACTTCCCGGAGGAGGTGACCATTGAGATGGTTCTTAGAAAAGAAGAGGAACTTTTCCAGTGCCTAAGAGGTGGAGAGGAAAGAATTCCAGGCACAGAAAATTACACTTCCTATTATTCTTTCCCCAAACACAAGCTGTTATCTCCCATCCACTTCAGAATGCTTGGATATTTGCTAAATATGCTTCTTGCCAGAGGCAATGCAGATTTGCAAAGGACAGCATTGATTGATCAGGTATCGGGTTTTCAGCAATCAGGAAAAGTGTGGCATTGATAATATTTTATTCAGACTTCTAAAACACATGCCAACCACATGCTCCCTCTCTCCAGCTCCAACACTTGAGTGGAGGCAGCCTAAGCCTCATATTTCCCTGCCTTGCTTTTGCCTTGGGAATCTAGGATTCAGTAGGTGCCTTTGCTTCTCTGACATACTTGTCCATAAGCTGCTTTTTCTATCTATTCCAGCTGATGCCCTTCTCGACTTTGGCAGGTGTCCAAGCCTTGTTGTTCTCCCTGCATGGGGAGGCCGAGCATTGCTCTGTAAATTATGCACTAGCCCCACAATGTTTGGGGAGCCTGTGGACCCATTTTGTCTATACAGAGGTAAATTATTTAGCAATGGTGGTGTAAATGATTCAGAGGTGATGGTATGAAGCCTGGCTTTGGAGCAGCCTGTCTTGGGAAATATGATTGACCCTGGCATGCAGTGGACACAGCTCCCAGGGAGAGTTGGGCACATTTTATCTCTTCTCTGACCCCTGTGGGTTTGATGCCCTGGCCTGTCTTCAGTGTCCCACATTTATAATCATTATAGTTTAAAATCTATGATCTCTTTTGGTGCATACCTCACCTCTGCAGGTGCAGAGGTTTAAAATAATGTGGTCTAGTGAAACAAGCTGTGTCTGGACAGACTTAAGTGTGTGTCCTGCAGTTTTCTCTCCTGTAACTTGAGGGTAATAAAAGCAGTTGTGAATGGGCAATATTTCCATTTGAATACTTAATGGAAATCACCCAGCCAAGCCAGACTCCTCACTCTCCTACCCACCCCACTCACTGGAGCAGTGCTCCCAACTGGGGACGTGAGACCTTCGGTCCTCAATTACTTAGGACTAAGTCCTTGAAGTCATATTTGATTTGCCTCTCTCCTGCAGCCCCCTAGTTAATTTATTTACTAGTCCTGTCTATTCTGTCTCCGAAATGAGTACCCGGTGGGATTATTCTCACCAGCCATGCTGTCAGCCCCCACTGAAGCCTCCATTCGTTCAGGTGTGTACCCAGAAGCCTCCTCATTCTTCTTCCTGCAGCTGCCATCGTGACTCCAGCCCCATGTCACCTCCACCCAACAGGCAGGAAGTTCTTTCAGACCTAAAGGAAGGAAATCCTGCCATTTGTGATGACATGGATGAACCTCAAGGTTATTAGTGAAGTGAAATGAGCCAACCGCAGGGGGACAAATACTTCATGATTTCACTTATTCAAATTGCCTAATAGAGGCGAACTCATGCGAGTGAAGAGTGGAAAGGCGGTTGCCAGGGGCTTGGAAGGGAATATGCGAATTGCTAATTAACAGCTATAAAGTTTCACTTGTGAAGGCAAGTAGGTGCTAGACGTCTACTCTACAACAGTGTGTATATAGATAGCAATACTGTATTGTGTGTTTAAAAGTCTGTTAAGGAAGTAAATCTCATGTTAAGTGTTCTTACCAAAATTAAAAAAGACTAAATAAAACTAAATAAATTATATATTATTACTCCCCTGCTAAATAACCCTTTGATGGTGTCCCATTATTTTCTTAATTTAAATTCAATTAGCTAATATGTAGCACATCATTGGTTTCAGATGTAGAGTTTAATAATTCATCAGTTGCACATAACACCTAGTGCTCATCATATCATGTGCCCTCCTTAATGCTCATCACCCATATACCCCATCCCCCCACTCACCTCCTCTCTAGCAACCCTCAGTTTGTTTTCTAGAGTTAAGAGTCTCTCACAGTTTTTCTCCCTCTCTGATGACTTCCCATTCAGTTTTCCTTACCTTCCCCTAGGATCCTCTGCCTTGTTTCTTGTATTCCACATGAGTGAAATTATATGATAATTGCCTTTGTCTGATTGGCCTCTTTTGCTCACCATAATACCCTCCGGTTCCATCCGTGTCTATGTAAATGGTAAGTATTCATCCTTTCTGATGACTGAGTATTATTCCATTGTGCGTATACACCACTTCTCTATCCATTCATCTGTAGATGGATATCTTGGCCTTTCCACAGTTTGGCTATTGTGGACACTGTTGCTATAAACATTGGGGTGCAGGTGCCCTTTTGGATTACTACATTGTTGTATCTTTGGGGTAAATACTTAATAGTGCAATTGCTTTCCATTACCTACAGTTTCCACATGGCTTGGCTCAGGTCTGCTTTTCCCTCCTCGACACTGATGACTTGGGGCTTAGGAACACTGGCCTTGGGGTTTAGGAACTTTCAAAAAATGTTCTCACTTGAGGACTTTTGCTTTTGCTGGCTATTCTGCCTGGACTTAGCCTCCTTGAGCTTGGCTGGTTCCATTTCAACATTCTGGTGAAATGTTAACTCCTGGCGGGGCTTCCCTGACAACCCATTAACACTGCAGATACTTTATATTTTTCATGTTGCTCATCCTTACCTTCAGTGATGATACTGAGCTGCCCACTGGCTTACTTGCCATCCCCTCCACTAGGAATGTGCTCTTTGAAGGACCAAATCTTTCAGTCTTATCCACTGTGGTAGGCTTGTCAGATAAAAACATGGAAGTCATTAGGGGAAGGAAAGGAAAAGTGAATTGGGGAAAATTGGAGGGGGAGGTGAACCATGAGAGACTGTGGACTCTGAGCAACAAACAGGGTTTTGGAGGGGAGGGAGTGAGGGGTTGGGCGAGCCTGGTGGCGGGTATTGAGGAGGGCACGTATTGCCTGGACCACTGGGTGTGGTGCATGAACAATTATTCTTGTAACACTGAAAAAAGAAAATAAACGTATTTGGGGAAAAAAATAAAAGTGTCATTGATAAAAAAAAGACATCCAGTTAAATCTGAATTTCAGATAAACAGTGAATACATTTTCATTATAAAAACCAAAATCATACAAGATACTTACACTGAAAAAGTATTTGTTGTCTTCACATTATTATTTGCTGAATATGTTAGCCTTGGGCCCAGGGCCTGTCCCAGGGCCAGCACCTTCATACATTTTCATTGAAAGAAAAAATAAAAAGAAGAAAGAAATCGTAAGAAAAATAGCCATAAAACAAAGCCCGCAGAGTGAATTCCTTGTATCTTTTGCCTTCGTGTTCCTAGCACTTTGTCAATGCTTGACCTATGACAGGTGCAAAGTAAGAATGTGCTAAGGAAATGGGAAGGAATGGGGTATCAAGTAGTACTCCATTTCGGATTGGCAGTTTCATCTTGCAGTTGGAGAAACAAGAGCAGAAAGCAGGAACCTTTTCCAGAGTCAAACAGCGAGGGTAATTTTACCCGAATACAGCGAAAGCAACTTCTGGAAGGGGGCTTACATTAACCAAAACTTCTTGCTTCACTTATAAAAGAAGCTGTGTAATGATGGTCTAGGCCCTGGGTTATTGGATGGGATGGGATGGTGACTTGGAGACCAGGCTTCAATCTTTCTTTTCCACAAGCCTCTAGAGCCACTTCTAACTTCAAATTCACTGCACAGCCAGAAAAGCCAGTGGATAGAAGCTGGTCATTTTGTCCACTTTCCAGGCAGGCAGCAGGAACAAGCAGGTGAAGACTAAAGATCACTCACCTCATCCCTCTAAGAAACCTTCCTGAAAGCCTCTGACATCTCATTGGTCAGAACTTTATCTCATGACTACTCCCAACTTGTAAAGGAACTGGAAATATTGTTTTGATTCCAGGTGGTCATATGTGCTTTGCTAAAAAGGGAGTCTGTTCTTAAGAGAAGAATGATGCAGGGGCGCCTGGGTGGCTCGGTGGGTTAAAGCCTCTGCCTTCGGCTCAGGTCATGATCTCGGGGTCCTGGGATCGAGCCCCACATCGGGCTCTCTGCTCCGCGGGGAGCCTGCTTCCCCCTCTCTCTCTGCCTGCCTCTCTGCCTGCTTGTGATCATCCTCTCTCTATCAAATAAATAAATAAAATCTTTAAAAAAAAAAAAGAGAAGAATGATGCAGGGAAGCAATGCCTAGCCTCTGCCACAGCTAGAGAGGAGCAGACAGACTCCCAGTGTGTCCTCAGTCTGTTGTACCATGTGCTCTCACATAGCCTTATAAGTGTGGGAACAGAGCTGAATCCCAGACTCCTGTCCATGTGACCCAGAGACTCCTCAGATCCTTTGGCTGCTGACCTTCTGTAGCATGGACCAGTGCTTGAATGATGGGAGTCAGAGCCTGCAGTGTGGACCTTTGTGTTAATCTGAGACCATCTGTGTGGAAGAGATCACAGTGTATTCACAGTCTAAAGGACACTGTGGAGACCCAGAAGTGGTTTATACTGCTGGAATTAAAATACAGAGATAGAACTAGGGATGGGATGGTGCTAGGGAGTCAGACAAAAGTTGAGGAATGTGTCTGATCCATTGTTCCAGGATCCCAATAGATCTCAACACACTGAAGCAACAGTAGGAGCATAATGAGGCAGAACTGAACAGGAATCAAATGGCCTACACTTGAGTCCAAAAGAAAACCAACAAAGTAGACCGATGTGATTCAATACCAGCAGGATAAAGAACCATGGAGGTCCTTTCATTGGTAGAAATATGACCTATGCTGGAGTAGGGAGACACTTCGTTCATGCCTTATTGTCAGTAGGAGCACAAAACTGAAGTGAGGGAGGTGACAGCCATGCTCTGTTGTTCATGAAGTAGACCACACCTGTTATATGGCTTTTGGTTCTGGGCTTTCCACTTCAAAGGAAAACGACAGACCAGAGTTTCCAAAGAGCAACCGGGATGGGATTGAAGAACCCGGCTTGTCTGCTTAATGTTTTTATCAATCATTCAGGTCATGCCTGTTTATCAAATTTCTGGATTACTCTAGTCTGACAGAGGCAACAAATACAGTGACTGACAGAATCCATCAAGAAGAACAATGGGGCAAAGTCAACCTATGCAACTGAAAATAGATTAAGGTAAAGTTCTGAATTTTGGTCAAGAAGGGGATGAAGGAGACAGGGCTCATCAAGGTATGATTTTGTGTGCGTGCGTGTGTGTGTGTGCATGTGTGCAAGTGTCGCTAAGTGGTGAACTGCCAAGAGGCTTCTGCCTGAGACTGACCTTCATGACTTTTCCCCAGCCCGGGAGTTTGATCTCGGCTTTGGGGAATCATATGCTCCAAATGTTCCAGAGCCTACAGACTTGAGGAGAACAACTCATGCTAACAATGCTTACAGAAGACTGAGGAATAATAAAAACTGATGCCAAATGTACTGATCTTTAACACCAAATATCCTTTTCCTTGCAGGAAAACAACACGGGCAACCAAATACTACTTCTAAGGCCTTATGAGGGTGATGGAGTGGAAAGAGGGATGAGAGTAGTGTGACTTGAACACTCGGTGATGTCACGTTAAAAGAACTGCTTCTTTCGGATGTGGACATTCCCACACTGGAAACATCTAGGTAACTCCTAGACATGTCAGGTTGCAAGAACTTTTATAGGCCTTGGAAATCATTTTGTCTCTTTAAGATGATTTTGCAAGTTCTGTTCTGTTCTTCTGCTTATTGGTATTTTCTACAGCTCTTAGGAAACACTTATTTTCTTTTCCCTCTAGAGCTGGGTGCATCAGCTTGCTCTTTACTTCGTTCTGAGGTTCCAGGGTGGCATTGAAAGAGGGGGCTACCCTGAAGGGTTAAGCTAATTAATCCTTCATCACTGTCTACCCCTAGAAAACTCAAGGTCACTGTCCCCCAGGAATTTCTCTGGAGGAAAGGAACATTCCCTGCCCTCCAAATCTACTATCCTTTCAGGGTAGACCACCAGATACACTTAATCAGTGTTCTGCAATGGTCTAGCCTCCTGGGTGAGAATGCAAATAGTCCCAATGCATTGGCTTTGACTCTTCCTCATGTCCCCCTTTCCCAGTGGGTGACCATATGCCTTCATTCACATGTCCAAACGGATTCCTCCTTCCATCCTCTATTTATTGATGTTCTTGTCACATCTCCCCTGGGAACTCATTGTATCAGTTGAGATCTCAGTGAGAAACAGATGGCACACTCACATTAGGGTAATTTGAGAATTTAATAAAGGACTATTTATAAGGCTGAGAGCAGGATTTAGGGAAAGCACAAAGTCTAATACTAAAGGGCTATGAAATCTAGTTCCCATTGTAAATCTGAAGGTATGGGGAGAAGGGAAAGGGGATCAGGGGCCAGGGGGGCTATGTGGAACGAAGCTCATAGCAGGACCTCTGACCTTGGACATAACCAGCGTGGCAGTCCCATAGCAAATGCTACTCTCTTGATTGCCTCTCTCCTTTCAAACTCCTTTTGGTGTGCAACACTGGCCAGTTGTAAATCAGTGGGCAAGGGAGCCCACTGGTGTTGTCTAAGTAGTTCAGCCTCTGAGGGTATGGTAGAGTGGAAAAAGGTGGAGGGTGGATTCAGGGGGCAACCAGAAGAATCTAGTATAACAACTGAAGGCTATACTTTGTGGTCAGTATCTTTATCTTCTTGCTGTCCCACCTGCTTATAGTAGGTTTGTAGCAGTTCGCTTGATTATGAGTTTCTCTCAGTAAGAGACTGATCTTTGACTACTATATTTTGTAGCACAGCACAGTCCCCAAAAGATGATTCATAGATGTTTATGAGATGTTTGGTGAGTGAGTAAGTGAATGAATGAATGAATGAATGAATAGAATGAAGTGATCTCAATGTGAATATGTCCTTATTTTTTGCTCACTACTGTGCTCTCTGGAGGCAGCCACTTCCCGGTTTTACCTGTGGGCCCCTAGGACCAGTTTCTGTTCCTGAATTTCTATATCACCCTCCTGTACCTAGACTGACCTTCTACTGAGGTCTTGAGAGGCATTGCTTCATCATAGGAGTGTCACCAAGGAGCTCTTGTGTGGGACACAGCCTCTGCTCTTGGGATGCCTCACTTTCCAGCAGTCCAGACTTTTACAACAAGTACTTAGTTGCTGTACTTTTTTAATATTCCTGGAGGAAATCATCTCTGTTCACTTTAGGCAGATGGGATCACTTTCTCCCTGCTATACTTCTGTTAGATGGATTGTTAAACATCCTGTTTTTCATTCTTCATGTTGTAGGCTCTGTACTAAGACCTGAGAATGTTCAGGTGGATAAGACATAGTTGGACATAAGGGACAAAGAACAGCAGTCTAGAGGGAGAAAAGACAAGTAATAGGTAATTATTAGAAGTGTGATAAGTGCTATGTTGTAGGAGAACCAGATCATGTGGAAACAGAGATGAGAAGAGTTTAACCTAATCTGGAGGTTCAAGTAATTCTTTCTGTGGGTCAGGGTGCCTAATCTTGTAGGATGGGAAAGAGCTAAGGAATGGAAAATGAGAAACATTCCAAACCAAGTGAAGAATATGACAAAAATGAGAGAAGCCTGACATAGCATGGTCAAATCTGTATTTGAACAAATCTGCATGAGCAAAATTATATTTTACCAGTAAAAGCTGAGGCATTATAGGCGGAGATGCAGGTAGTTCAAAGAGCAGATAGGAAGGTGGATGGGGAAGCCTTCATAGGCTAAGCTTAGGAGTCATCAGGACCATGGTGAGTGAGTGAAGCATTTATATCAGATGTCAAATTTAAAGAGGCTTTAAAAACTCAATAATCGGGGCGCCTGGGTGGCTCAGTCATTAAGCGTCTGCCTTCAGCTCAGGTCATGATCCCAGGGTCCTGGGATGGAGCCCCACATCGGGCTCCCTGCTTGGCAGGAAGCCTGCTTCTCCCGCTACCATTCCCTCTGCTTGTGTTCCCTCTCTCGCTGTGTTTCTCTCTGTCAAATAAATAAAATCTTTAAAAAAAAAAAAAACAAAAAAACTCAATAATCAAGGTAAAAATATCAAAATTTTAAATAATAATGAGTTAGTCTTACTGATTTTTTTTCCTTTTGCCTCAGGCTCCAATGTGGCTCAGCACGGCCCTGTTACCGATCTTGTGTCTATTGCATTAAAATATTACTTATTTCTTCAATAATTATTGCTGGGACAACTCTATATCCACATGCAAAAGAATGAAGCTGGACCCCTAACTCACACCATACACAAACCTTAGCTGCAATATGTCATGGTCCTAAAAGTAAGGGCTAAAATTATAAAACTCCCAGAAGGAAACATGAGAATTAATCTTCATGATCTTGGGTTAAGCAATGTCTAAGTATTTCTTAGACATGATCTCGGGTTAAGCATGTCTAAGCATTTCTTAGACATGACACTGAAACCACAAGCGATTCAAGAAAAGCAAAACAAGGGGCACCTGGGTGGCTCAATTGGTTGAGCAGCTGCCTTTGGCTCAGGTCATGATCCCAGGAACCTGGGATCAAGTCCCACATCGGGCTCCTTGCTCGGCAGGGAGCCTGCTTCTCCCTCTCCCTCTGCCTGCTGCTTCCCCTGCTTGTGCTCTCTCTGTCTCTGTCTCTCAAGTAAATAAATAAAATCTTTAAAAAAAAAAAAAGAAAAGCAAAACAATCAATCTTGTAACACTGAAAAAAATAAATAAATAAAATTTAAAAAAAAGTGGAAGTTGAGACTGCTGTGCTTTTA
This sequence comes from Procyon lotor, assembly GCA_028646535.1. Classification (NCBI taxonomy): domain Eukaryota; kingdom Metazoa; phylum Chordata; class Mammalia; order Carnivora; family Procyonidae; genus Procyon; species Procyon lotor. The sequence goes on along the minus strand of JAQQSY010004874.1, from coordinate 1,258 downwards.
AGGATACCATCAAGAAACGAAAAGGATAACTTAAAGAGAGGGAGAAAATATGTGCAAGTCATATACTTGATAAGGGACTTGTATCTAAAATATGTAAGAAACACTTTCAATTCAATGATAAAGGGACAAATAATCAAATTAAAACAGGGCAAATGATTTCTGTAGACATTTTTGCAAAGAGGATTCATGAATGGAAATAATCACATGAAATGATGCTCAGCATTCTTAGCCATTTGGGAAATGGAAATCAAAACCACTGTGAGGTAGTACTTTACACTCCCTAGAATGACTGTAATAAAAAAGAGCATTATAAATATTGGAAGGGATGTGGGAAAAGTACAACCATTCTATGTTGCTGGTGGTAATGTAAAATGGTACGGCCACTTTGGAAAACAGTTTGGCAGCTCCTCAGAAGGTCAAGCCTAGAGATATTATATGATCCAGCAATTCCACTCCTAGGTATTCTCCCAAGAGAAATGAAAACATATGTCCACACAAAACTTGTACATGAATTTATTTATTTAAAGATTTTATTTATTTGACAGAGAGAAACACAGCGAGAGAGGGAACGCAAGCAGAGGGAGTGGTAGCGGGAGAAGCAGGCTTCTTCCTACGGAGAAAGGAGCCCGATGCGGGGCTCGATCCCAGGACTCTGGGATCATGACCCGAGCTGAAGGCAGACGCTTAACGACTGAGCCACCCAGGCACTCCAAAACTTGTACATGAATTTTGACAGCAGTATTCATTGTAGCCAAAAGGTAGAAACCCCTCCCTGGATATCGATCAGCTGACAAAAGGATCAATAAAAGATGTCACATCTATAAAATGAAATAACATATGGCCATGAAAAAAGGCAGGAACTACTGATCCATGCTGTGACACAGATGACCTTGGAAAGATGCCATATGAAGGAGACCAGTCACCAAAGATCACATGTTCTGTGATTCCATTTCCATGAAATGTCTAGAATTTGCTAATAAGTAGAGATATAATGTAGATTACTGATTGTTTAGGCCTGGAGCTAGTGGTAAAGATGCTGGAGAGTGATCGTTAACAGGTACAAAGCCACTTTTGGGGATGGGAAAGCTGTTCTAAAATTAGAATATGGTGGTAATGGTTGCACAATATACCAAAGCATTGAATTATATACTTCAAATAGCAGGATGTCTGGGTGGATCAGTAGGTTAAGCATCTGCCTTGGGGTCAGGTCATGATTCCAGTGGCCTGGGATCAAGTCCCTAATCAGGCTCCCTGCTCA
>JAQQSY010004872.1:0-12026 GCA_028646535.1 Procyon lotor | reverse complement strand
AGGCTCTCTGCTCAGTGGGGAGCCTGCTTCTTCCTCCCTCCCTGCCTGCCTCTCTGCCTACTTATGATCTCTCTCTCTCTGTCAAATAAATAAATAAAATCTTTAAAAAAAAAAAACAAACCAAAATATTTAAGGATAAATATAAGTTGGTATAAGACTTGTACACTGAAGGGCGCCTGGGTGGCTCAGTGGCTAAGCGTCTGCTTTCCGCTCAGGTCATGATCCCAGGGTCCTGGGATTGAGCCCCGCATCGGGCTCCCTGCTCGGCGGGAAGCCTGCTGCTCCCGCTACCATTCCCCCTGCTTGTGTTCCCTCTCTCACTGTATTTCTCTCTGTCAAATAAATAAAATCTTAAAAAAAAAAAAGACTTGTACACTGGAAAAAAAAAAATACAAAACATTCTGTGCCCACAGATTAGAAGACTTAGTATTGTTGACATGGCATATGCTCTGCAAATTGATCTACAGATTCAGTTTAATCCCTACAAAAATTCCAACTACCTTTTTGCAGACTTGGACAAGCTGGTCCTAAAATGCATATGGAATTTGCAAGGGACTGGTCCCCAAATAGACAAAAGTCTTGGAAAAGAACAACAAAGTCAGGGATCTCACACTTCTTAATTTCAAAATTTAAGCCACAATACAAAGCTATAGTAATTCAAACAGTGTGATGCTGGCGTAAAGATAGACATGGATTGCATAGAATTGAGAAACCTAAACATCTGTGCTTAATTGAATTTTGACAAGGGTGCCAAAACCATTTGATGGGGAAGGAATATTTTCTTCAACAAATTATGCAGGGACAACTGAACATCCACAAGCATTAGAACAAAGCTGGAACCCCACCTCACACCATATACAAAAATTCAAAATAGATCAAAGAACTAAATGGAACAGCTAATGCTATAAAAATCTTAGAAGAAAACAGGAATATTCATGACCTTGGATTTGGCAATGGATTCTTAGATATGACATCCAAAGCATAAGCAACAACAGCAAAAATAGATAAATTGGACTTCATCAAAATTAGAACTTTTGTATTTCAAGGGATACTCAATAAAGTAAAAAGACAACCTACAGAATGGGAGAAAATATTTGTAAATCATCTATCTGATAAAAGCCTAGTATCTGTAATACCTGTGGAACTTTTACTTCCACTCAACAACAGAGAGACAATGCAATTTTAAAAATGGGCAAAGGACTTGAATAGAAATTCCTCCAAAAGAGACAAATGGCTAAGAAACCCAAGAAAAGATGCTCATCATCATTAGGCAAATGCAACTTAAAACCACAATGAGTTACCACTTCCCACCTAGTACCATGGCTATAATCAAAAAGGCGGTGAAGATGTGGAAAAATTGAAACCCTTTTATACACACTTAGTGGGAGTGTAAAATGGTACAACACTGTGCAAAACAGCTTGGTGGTTCTTTTTTTTTTTTTTTAAGATTTTATTTATTTATTTGAGAGAGAGAGCATGAGAGGAGAAGGTCAGAGGGAGAAGCAGACTCCCTATGGAGCTGGGAGTCCGATGTGGGACTCGATCCCAGGACTCCAGGATCATGACCTGAGCTGAAGGCAGTTGCTTAACCAACTGAGCCACCCAGGCGCCCAAGTTTGGTGTTTCTTTAGAAATTTAAACACAGTCACTATTTGACTCAGCAATTCCACCCCTAGTTAGAGACCCAAGAGAAATGAAAACGTCTACACAAAAACTTGTACATAAATATTCATAGCACCATTCATAATTGCCAGAAGGAGCCAACAATCCACATGTCCGTCAGCTGATGCATGAGTGAGATGTGGAGTAGCCATACAATGGAGTGTGACCCAGCTGTGAGAGCGAATGAAGCACAGCTACAGGCTACAGTACCGATGAAACCTGGGAACATTGTGCCCGGTGGGAAAAAACATTGACACAAAGGCTCCATGTTGAATGATTCCATTTATATGAAATGTCCAGAATAGGCAAGTCCACAGAGACAGAAGTATTAGTGGCTTCCAAGGGATGGAGGGAAGGGGAATGGGAAGAGACAGCTTATAGGTACAGCGTTTCTTTGGGGCGGGGGGTGGGGGGCGGTGAAAATGTTCTGGAATTAGTGTACAGCCACACGAAGCCACTGAATTTGTACAGTTTAAAAATGATTAACATTTTGAAATTTATGTTGGGTGAATTTTACCTCAATAGGAAACTTTAAAAAATTGCACACAAATTTGCACACATATCCTCTGGGGATCTCTCACTGAAGTGTAGATTCTGAAGCAGGAGGTCTGGTTGGGCCCCAAATTCTGCTTTTCTGACAGGCTCCCAGGTGCTCCCACTGCTCCTTGTCTATGTCCACATTTTGAGTAGGGAGGCTGCTCTGCGGGCCTTTGCGCTGTGTCACCTTACCATCCTGGGCCTCAGGCGCCTCATCTCTGAACCAACTCCTGCCCTGTGTGCCCCTATAAGTAAGGAGCACCGAGGGCCTGGGGTCTCCCGGGGCTGAGCCCACAGGAGGACATGGGCCCCAGGGCCTGGGAATGGATGGAGAAGGGGCTGTGGCTATGGGGGGGTCACTGTCAGCAGACACAGGGGGGACCAAGGGAGTAGCTTTTATTTTGCACCAAGCTGAGGAAGGCAGGCCAGAAGGCACAGACAGCCCTGTGCTCAGAGGAGAGCTTTTCCACACGTGAGTCACTTCCAGCTGCAGGGCAGCTCAGGCTCCGGGGCTCCAAATCGATCTGGAAGAAAGGGGGCAGCTGGGGAGTGTGGCAGGCCCCCAGCCCTCCCTCCCCCCCTTCCCTCCCCTCCCTTCTCAATCTCCCAGAACTCCTATGCCAGGGAACACAGAGCACAGGGAGGGAACAGGGGGCAACCCCCTCTGACATCCCATTGGAGGGATCTGTGTGGCCCGGGATGGGTTCCTTGCAAGGGACCTTAGAGGAACGCAGGAGCCTTGAGCCCAGAGAATGGCCGGGGAGGAGGCAGCAACTCTGTATCCGGGGCAGTGCTAGGCAGGCCCCATGTGAACCGGGCCAGCTCCGGGCTGCAACGCCCCCAGGCAGGACTGGGGGCAGAGAACAGGCAGGGAGAGCTGGGGGATGCCTCCCCACAGGGCCCCAGGCCGAGCTGTCCTCTCTGCTTCCCCAGCCAGCCGCTCACCATCTCCGAGGAGGTCGGGGGTGGGGCCCAAGGGCCCCGGGGGAAGGTTCCAGGCCAGGTTCTCCAGCTGACCCAGCAAGCCTTTCACTTCTGCCTCCAGGTGCTCTACCGTCTTCTCCACCGTCTAGAACAAGAGAGATGGCAGCGGGGCGTGGGAGGAGCACAAGAGTGGTGCCAACTCTTGCTTCATCGGCCACATCCTAAGGGACGCCTGGCAGCCCAGTCGGGCGCAGCAGGGAGAGAAATGACTGCCAGGGGGACCTGAGTCCTCCTTGTTCAAGCTCTGCCCCGGGGCCTCTCAGTTCCCCAGATGGCCTAATCCTAGGGCTTCACTCTCTGAGGCCACTCCTGGCTCCGGCAAGAATCGATGCACTCAGTCACAAAGGTCTGACACGGAGCAACCCGGGCATTCCTTTTTCCCTTTCTGGGCTTTACCAGGAACCCCCATTCTTTTTGTCACCCTGCCCCCTGGTGGCCACTCTGCCAAATGACAGGCTTGGGATTTTGAACTGTTCTTTAGTCAGGGTTCCTAACTTCTTCCTGAATAAACCTCATTAGCAGTCTGGTGAAACCTACAGACCTCTTCTCAAAAAAACACTTTAACTGAAAAAAAATGGGGCATATAGGATTTCCAAGGACACTAATTGCGTTAAAACCTTATTCAAGTACTAACAATTAAACCTTTGATGTAAAAATGTATGTATTAAGTAAAACGATCTAACATCAGGTCCAACAACTACTCTAATTTTGACATACAGATTAGGATGAATAATACGCTGACATATTCACAACAACTATAATGGGATGAAATTATCTGTGATTTCTATCGGAAACAAAGTCACCGTACAGGTAAATACGTTTATAGTTTGATGTCTGTACTTACAATGAATGGGAACGCTAAATTTCAATTAAATAGTTTGTGAAAATAAAGTGTAGATCTTTTCCCACACAATTACAGACCCGGGTGTTACAGATCATGGCTGAGTAACAAAACACGGTGACGGAATGCCCACCAGCTCAGTGTGTAAGGACGTGATCTCGAGCTGGGAGGAAGCAAGGCCCCGGGGGAGGCAGGGTCTGTTAAGGGCTGGTGAGCCTAACAACCCAGGGAGGGCAGGGAGATGTTTCATGTGGAGGCCAGGGAGCAGGGCTGGCCTGGATTTTCCCATTTTCCAAAGCAAGACTCCCCTGAGCCCTAGAAAGCTACCAATCTGGAAGGCGGTCCCGAAACTGCCTGTCCTCCCAGACCACGCTAGTTACCTCCTCTATGACGTCTAAACGGTCGTGGACAGCCATGTGTCTGTCACACCCTGCGTTCCAGGCCGGGTCTCCACGGGAGGGCACAAAGGGCTCAGCAGCTGCGGGAAAACAAGCCTCATCACCATACCCTAGAACACCAGAGACCCCCGCAAAGCACTGGGCTCCACCAGGTGGGTCCTGAAAACAGTCACAAAGGGAAGCAAAGGAAGGCTGAGGGCGCGTCAGGGTGTGAGGATGGGGTGCCCCAATCACTCGCTTGTCTCTGTGGCCCTCGTCAACTCCACACCCAGGTGGGCTTCTTGAAGGAGGTGCTACCTAAACTCTGTAAGGTAAGGGAGGGAGGAAAGGTCCCAGCCAGACAGATTGTGTGTGCAAAGAGAGAAGGGCATAAAATGGCAGGGTCTCATGCCCCAACCCTCAGGGGGTTGGAGTGCTGGAAAGTACAGGGTGAACAGGAGGACAGTGAGCATGGACACGAGGCCAGACGCCCCAATAAACAAACCATGGTGCTTATTTGGGGTTTATTTCAACAGAAGAGTCACATGGTCGTATATGAATTTTTTAAATACAGAGAATGGATTGGAGGGATTTGTCTTTGAAGGCAGTGACCTACTGCAGTAGTCAGTGTAGGAAGTGATGAAGTAAGACAGTGCAGTAGGAATAGAGAGGATAAGGAGATATTTTAGCCATTGCTTTGACATTGGTGACTAGTCAGTAATATCGGACATTTGATGAGTAGTTACTGTGGACCACACAGGACGCTAAACCAATGTGTGAACTCAACCAACCTTTACAACAACCTAGTCATGATCCCCAGTTGATGCACAGAGAGGTGAAATGCTACGGCCAGCGTCACACAGCAAGTAAGTGGAAAAACTGACGTTGGTCCTATGCAGCTCTTGGTTTGTCACTTTTCTCCCCTACGTTGGTTCCTCCTTGGTTCTTCTGGCACCAATGGCCCTCACACCAGAAGTCTCAGGGTCCTGGTTCTGGGCTCAAGTTTCAGTGTCGGTGGCCCCAAGACGCCTATGGGGCATCAGAGTTGGCTGGAACCTTGGAGAACCCTGACACTCAGGAAGAAGGCTACTGTCTCCGAAACGTAGTGAAGCAAAGAGTTTTACTGAGGATGAGGTGGTCCGCATGGGCTAAAGCAGCAGGAAAGTCTAGCGAGGTAGGGACGGAAAGACAGCGAAGAGAAAGTCACTGCTAAATCCCACCCCGGCATTGTTCACAGAATAGCAGAAGTGAAGCAAAGTCTAGATGCCGTGGGACGAGGAGGGAAAGAGAGGTCCGAAGGCAGAAACCTGGATCCTGGGAAATGTTCTCCCAAAGCTTGGCAGTGAAGGAAGGGAGACCAGATCACATGACGTACGGGATGTTTCTTGTTGTCGTTTCTGGTCTTCGAAGAAACAACAGTGCTGATAGCCTGATGGATGGGAGAGCTAAGGAGAGGACTCAGTAGTGGGGGGGGAGAGGGTGGCGCTCAGGGAGGAGGGGGGCACAGCAGAAGTGGCAAAGGCAGACCTCTCCTCAAAGGGCCGAGACGCAGACTGAGTTCTCATCTGCTGGCCTCTCTTCACTGTGTGAAGTAAGAGGGGAGCCATCTGCTGGAAATTCACGTTGGCTTATGAACAAGGAAGCTAGTTGTGAAGTTTTCAGGAATTCTCTGAGGGGACTGTTAAACACAGCCATGAAACTGGGAGGCACGCGTGAGAGGATTTACATCATGGAAACCAGCAAATAGTTGTTTTCGTCTCTGTCTTTGTGTTTGCGAGCGGGAGGGGGCTCGGACACAGAGAGGGCTTCAAAGGAGGTGAGAAGAAGGAGACCGTGCCGAAGGACCCCATTCTGGGGGGGCATTTGGAAGGACCAGTCCCCCAGCGAGCCGCCCAGCAGGCTGGGGACAGAGTGGCCAGGACAGGGGGCTGGATGGAGCAGAAGCCAGGGGTCTGCAGGGAGAGTGTGGGGGAGAGCAAGGGAGCAAAGGACTGAGGCTTTGATCAGCACGGAGTTAAAGGAATGAGCTCCCGAGTCTAGCTTGGATAATGAAGGAAAGGGGGCCAATAAGAAGGCCAAGAAATTGGGAGAAATGGAGGCGCTGACAGGACTGGAGGTGTTGGTAAGATGACGGGCTAACAGAAGGAAGGAGTGGGGACAGACGCTGCAGTTTCAGCTCTGAGAAGTGGAAGAGCTTCCTAGTGACGGCACCAAGGTTGTGGTCGTGGATGTGGGCATCTGAGGTGGAGTGGGGACAAGGGTGATTGGACTTAAGCTATCTGGGCCCAAAGCTGTTGTAACTGTCAGACCTTGGTGGGCTGGCTTGCCCCAGGGGACGTACAGAATCGCCCAGAAGGCCGGCAGCTCTTGAGGTAAGGACGGAGATGGTGAGCCATTTTGCTGGTGATGAACGCGTAACTCTGGGAGGTTGAATGCCCTGCCCAAGGTCACACGGTCAGCAAGTGACTGGACCCCAAGCCCCCTGGCCCTCTCCTGACCCCACCTCAGCAAGTTGGCCTCCCAAAGCTCTGGCAGAGCCCCCCCTCCACCCCATCCTGAGATTTTCCTGTTCCAACCCTATCTGGATCCCAGCTCTTCCACAAAGGGGCGAGAACCAAGAGCAGAGACAAAATTTCCTTCCACTCTGAGTATCTTTCATGGAGATCAATTTGCTTCTATAGTCTCCTTTTCATTATTTCCTTCCACTAAACTTCGAAAAGCCTCTTCAAAAGACAATGGTCTTGTGGACTTTGGGCGGGGGGGCGGGGAGGGCGTTTGGAACGTGACACGACACTTGGGTTATTTTTTTCATCTATGTGTGGCTGCAGTGAACACTGGTTTTTTTTTTTAAAAAAGAGTCTTTTAGAGATCCATACTGAAATATCTGGAGATGAAATGCTAGCAAGTCTTGGATTCGCTTCAAAGCAATCCGGGCCTGGGAGTGGGAGGAGACATGGGTGGCCAGACAAGATCGGCCAAGATTGATAATTGTTGAAATTGAGTGATGGGGACATGCGAGTTGGTTCCACTGTTCTCTCTACTCTTGTATATCTGGCTTGAAATGTTCCGTAATAAAAGCCAGTTGTCTGATTGGGGTGGGGGGGGGAGTTATTAGCAAAAAGCAGAAGCCATCGTGGGACAGGAAAGGTTCAGAATGAGGGCGAGGGTGGCCTGAGGGACCCCACCTGGAGGGTCGTGCTCCGTTCGGGGCCTTTGAGACGCCCAAGCAGGGCTAAAGGCGGCTGTGGTGAAGGGACGCAAAAGCTCCCCTCATTTGTCTCAGCTGAGAGAACGGGGGAGCCCAGCCGAGAGAGGAAGGACTTCCTGGGGCTAAAGAAGCCGCTCTCACCCACAGGGAAGGCTGTCCGTGAAAAGGGGCTCTGCCCATCCACAGATGCCCTCCGCGGGCTCTGCCCATGGGCCCCTGGCCACGTCTCTCCCCGGAGCCTCGCCTGCCCTTTCCCAGACCCAGCTGGGGCCGGGGAGGAAGCGGTCTGACCCTGCTGGCCAAGTGTGAGGCTCCGCCAGCCCCGTAAGTCATGAACAACATGAGTCTACTCCCCTCCGTTGGCCTAAAACATCCTGTTTTCTACATGTCTGCAATGAGGTCTGACTTGGCTCCAAAACCCCTCCAGGGAGAAGTTCTGGCTGAGGTTGCTCTCCACATCACACAGCACTAATCCCTCACATCTGGACAGAGCTGCGCCCTGGGCCCCGCGGCACAAGTGTCCGTGAGCTCATCCGAGAGAGAAGGCCGGGCCGGCCCCTCACTGCGAGCCCGCGCTGCTGCTCCCTCCTGCACACCGGCCTCACCCCGCCACTGACCTCACTGCGCAAGGGCCCAAAACACCCCGAGACACCCCCCCACCCCCACCCCCCCATCTCTGCTCGGCAGGAACTGGCGGGGGCCTGTGGGAAACTTTCCTCTCCTCCCTGAGCCTCTGCTGCCTCCTTGCTAACGCGCCGGGTAGGGAGGCCCGAAGTCCTGCCCGCCCCCCAGCCCCATGTAGTTCATGAGGGATGCCGGTGTGTCTTTTGGGGCCTGCTGAGAGGCCTCATAAATTAGCTACAAGGACAGAACTGGTGTGAGTCAAGGACAAGCTTGTTCTTGGACCAGAAGGTCCCGCAAGGCACGAGCTGGGTGTCTTCCATGTCTTTGAGCTCCTCAGTGGCAAGGGGCTCGGGGGAGTGCCCGCCTCACGGGGTTGTTGGGACGCTCATGAGTGGGGAAGGCTGCAGGGTGGCGGTGACCCTGTTTGAACAGCCAAGCTATGTTCCCCCGTGTTCCCTTCCTTCCTGCGCTCCCGCCCGCCCTGCCCAGGGCCAGTTGGGAAATGGACCTTCTTGGAGGCCGGGTTGTTTTCCCTGGCCTGGCTCCCACTCGGGGCCTATGTGCACCCTGGATGGCGGCCACGGGTAGAACACAGAGCTCTGGCGAGAGCAGGCTGTGGTGAAGGCCAGAGGCCCCGCGGAGGTGCCAGGCTCACCCCTCCAGTTAAAGAGACATGGCCGCCGGGTCCCCATCCTCTGAGGCAGGAAGTAGGCCTCTCCCACATACAGCATGGGACACCTTTTGTATCTGGGACTTAAACACTAAGAAAGTACGTACAACTCGAGTGATTTCTGCGATGACACATAATTTCTAAGAGGAGACCCTGAAAATCGCCCTGCCTCCTGAATCATCGAAGACATACTCTGCTTCGACCAGCAATGTTTGTCACTCCGGGGTTCATTGTATTTGACCACATTCAATATAACAGAATAAAATTTACCACATTCGATATTTGTATTAAATTTTTTGACTCGTTTCAAACCATCGGTGGTTTTTAATTTTTTTTTTTTTAAGCAGAATACTATTTTCAAACAATTACATGAAGAACTCCTGTAATCTGGACTTGCTGCGGCCAAGCCAAGAGAGAGGAGCTCGAGCCCCCCTAAGAAAGAGATCAGGCACAGAAAGATTCTGAGGCACGTCCTGGTTTGCTTTGGGGAGAGACACGACCTCCTGTCCTCCTTGGGTCTGGGTCTTGCTGATCACTCTGAGAGCCCATCAGTGTCATTCTAGTACATTCGGTATCTGATTACAGCAGGTAAGCTGGCCTACTAACCCAAAGGGCGCCCTCAACTTCACACGTGTTTTTTTTTCCTCCTATATGAGTTCAGACGCAGACTGCAAAAGCCCACAAGGCACAGAAGGTCTAAGAAGGCTTCCAGAATAAAGCTCTATCGGCACGCATGAAAAGTGCACAAGGCTGGGGGTCAGAGACGCAGTCACTTCTCCAGGCTTACGGATGGGGCTCTTTGCCTCTCCCGCAGAGAGCAAGGGATCTGCCCCATCAGGTCTATTTTGCAGGACTGTTGTGTTGATTCAAGGGAATTGTGCACTTGAGGAGGCCTCAGAACTGCCGAGTGATGTGCAAAGGCCCTGTGGGGCAACCACCAGGGTCGCAGAAGATGGAGCAAGGCAGGGATTTGCTCCTCAGGGCTCTGCCTCTCCACATGCAGCCAATGGTCTGCTGGATCACTTCGACCAGTTCTCACGATGGGGAGGGTTCTGGTTCTAGGAATAAATCTCTACAAGGGTCCAAGGGATGTTTGGGAGGAGCTTCCTCAACAAGGACACAGAGGGCTCAGTGCTGACTCGGCTCTCTGTGCTCTCTTAGAAGCCAGTCCCACTCACTGGGCTCTGTTTCTTCACCTTTACAATGGGCAGAACCATACTTTGTACTAGAAGCTACTATGGATTAGTGGCTGCTCACGATGCACCAAGCTTTCTGCTGAGTGCTTAAGTACATTATCTCATTGGATTCTGTTAAGAGCTCAGAACTCTTACCTCCCTTTTTTACAGATTAGAAAACCAAAGATCAAAGAGATTGAATAACATGCCCAAGGTTACATAGCTAGTAAGCAGGAGGGGCAGGATTTGAATCCTACCTGCCTGACTCGGTCTATATTGTGCACTGGCAGTGATGTGACCTTTTGTAAGTTAAGCACCTCCCATCTTGGGGTCTCAGTGGCCTCCTCTGTAACAGGGAGAAACTTAGCATGTCTGACTCCATGTTGCTTCTACTTCCCTGCCGCTGTGACCTACAGCTTAGAAACTTCTGCTTTGCCCTGCACACGGGCACCTTAGTCATTAAAGGAATTTTGCTACAACTGAGATTTACAAAAACGGCTTTCTTACCTGAAACCTACCTCACTGCAGGTGGAACAGAAGTATGTACACAGTTGACTATGTTTAAGATTTATAGGAATGACATGACCAGATTCCTACATGCAAAGATAAACTGAGCAGGGACTAAGAAGTTACACGACCTTTTCCTTTCTCTCTCTCTCTCTTTTTTTTTTTTTTGTAAGATTTATTTATTTATTTTAGACAGAGAGAGCTTGGGGTGAGAACAGGCAGAGGGAGCAAGAGAAAGAATCTCAGGCAGACTTCCTGGCGAGTGCAAAACTCCTAGCTAGGCTTGATCCCAGGCTCAAGATCACCACCACCTGGGCCGAATCAGGAGTCAGACGCTTAACCGCTTAACCGACTGAGCCACCCACACGCCCCGACATGACTTTTTCCAAGGTCTACAGACATCGGTCATCTTACAACTCCAATCCCCTCCCACTTGGCCCTGTTCCTAACATAAAGAAGATTGACTCTCATGCTCGGAGAGGTGGTTCTCTGGGACAATAGTCCACCGTCTCCTCGGTTTGCTGGCTTTCCAAATAAAGTCACTTTCCTACCCCAACTTCTTGCCTCTCAACTTACTGGCCTGTCATTCGGTGAGCGAACAAACTTGGGACAGTTACAAATTGAGGGGTTGGACAGGTATGGGGATGAGGGGACCTATTCATGTGACATCTCTGCAGCTGTCTGGGGTCCCACCAGAGCCCAGATGTGTGCCTCAGATCGCACTGTTTTTGAGTGGCTCGCTCTCACAATATCCATTTGTGTAAAAAGAAATGCCATGTTCCTCACAACAGCCCTTCAGCATCTTCTTCTTTCTCTCGAAGCAGAAAGCAGAATCCCAATGGAAGGCAGATGGCCACAGGCACTTGGAGTAGGGGTGGACAGTGAGAGCATGCCCAAAGGCCTCAAGGCATGGGTGACACCTGAGAAAAGGACCAGGCTCTAGGACCTTAGATCCCCCTGATAGGAAAACAGGAAAGGAACTCAGCAGAAACCTTAGTTTTTAAAAAGGGCTCTATAAGTATCACAAGCAGTTTGTTTCCATCAATACATAAAAAGTTTTTACAGATCAATATGAAAAACCCCAGTACCACAACCGAGAAGCCTGAGACAATTCACAAGAATTGGAGAAATGACCCATGCATTTAAAGAAGAAATCCAACCTCAGTAGCAATCAAAGAAATGCAAGTTAAAGCAACAAACCATCTTAACATATTCTTGCACAACAGCGGGTGTTTCTGGATCTAACTACTAGTTCATAGACAATACGGGGGAGAGAAGAACATTTAGAGGACTCCTGGCAGGTACAATCAGCTGAAATCTAATGCAGAGAATTTTATAGGACAAGCAACCCACCTGTTTCCATAAACACATTTTAGGGAAAAGAGGGGGGAAGAGAACTTACATATTAAAAGAAATGTAACTGACACACCAGCCAAAAGCA
>JAQQSY010004871.1:0-12027 GCA_028646535.1 Procyon lotor | reverse complement strand
ATACAGATCAGACGCTTAGATCTACGTGCAAACAGAAAGCGTGTTCGGAGCAGCACTAAGTGAAGGTAGAGTGTGTCATTTCCTGCTGCTCCTCACCCGACAGAGAACTCTTGCTCGAACTGTCAGTAGCAGCGACAGGGTGGGTGACGGCGTCTCCGTGAGACGAGAAACAGCAGAGTCGGGGGGCAGAGGGCCCGGGAGCCCGCGCGTCCGTGCAGGGGTGCGGAGCCCCGAGAACGGGGGCTGGGGCAGGTGGTGAGTGTGTGTTGCGGCTGTGGCGGCCCCTGCAGGGCTTGGGGTGAAATACAGCCGGCACGGCAACAGGAGAGAGAACGAATCGTCTGAAATGCTCAGACCAGTCTGTAGAAAAAAAGAGGAAGACAGAAAAACCCACAGGAAACAAAGGCAACAGGTGGAGAAGGTCCTGATGAGGAGCCTCTTACTCCAGACCCATCAAGGTCCACTTCAGACGCCGCGGCACAAATACACCAGTTACAAGATCGCAACCGTCAGAGTGGTGGAAAAATAAGACCCCACGGCTAGAAACCCACATAAAATCCATAGACACGTAAAGACTGAAGGTAAAGGGGTGGAGAGCCAGACCGTCCGGACACTAGTCAGAAGAACGCCAGAGGCTCGAGCAACGACCGTTTCAGACACAGCAGGCTTCAGAGCGAGGAGAGCTCCGGGGAGAAAGAGGCTGTTCCTTACACAACGATAAAGGGGTCAGTTCTCTAAGAAGACAAAACCGTTCTCACCGTGTACGCACCTGCCAACAGAGCCTCTCGGCCCACGGAGGAGAATCCGACAGGCCTTCCGGGAGAAATGGGGAGTCCACTTTCACAGATGGAGACCTCAGTGCCCCTCCGCCGGAGATGGCAGAGCCCGCGGGGCCAGAGGGTGGGTGAGGACGCCGTTCAACGCAGCGGCACCATCGGCCGACGGGATCGAATTGGCATTTATGGAGTGTTCTCTCCAGCAAGAGCAGAGCACACATTTCTCTCAAGCTCACCTGGACAGGTGCCGCGGAGACCACACTCTGGGCCGTTCGGGCCCCTCAGCGGGTTTAAGAGAACCGACAGCACACAAAGTATACTCTTGGACCACAGTGGAATGTAACCAGAAGTCAGCAACAGACAAATGGCCAGAAAATCCCCAGATACTTGTGTCAAAGGTTCAGAAATCACAGAAGTAAAACCAGTGAGTCACTGAAGTGATAATTAGCAAAAGTTGGCAGTGCACACATCGGCGAGACAGTTCGCACGCCCGGGCGGTCAAACCAAAACACGCAGTGGGGCTCCGGTGCGCACTTTGGTTGGAGCCAGCTCCCGTCACGTGGAGGCAGTGACTTTATTCTTCGCAGTGATTGGTTATATTAGAGTTCTCTTAAATGGCGGGAATTGGTTAGTGCTTTACCTCATATCAACACTGGGAAACAGTTTAAGTGTTCCTCTTGATTTTTGAGGCATAAGCAAGGAATGACCCAGTTTAAGATAGTCTTACACAATAAGCTAATTTCAGCTTTGTTTCTTTGACTAAATAGGCTTATCTGCTTAGGGAACTTTAAAGGCTAGTCTCTGTTTTTTACTTTAACACTTGAATGTAAAACAGCACACTTCTAAACAACACACGAGTCAAAGAATAAGTCTTGAGAAATCTTAAAAATATTTTGAACTAAATGGAAGTGAAATAGAGCTTATCAACATTTGTGGGATGTAGTGAAAGTGCATTTGTAGCATCAAATGTATGTGTTAGAAAAGAGGTAAGATTTAAAATCAATAATCTAAGCTTCTGCCTTAGGAAGCCAGAAGAAGAGCAAAATAAATCCAAATCATAAGAAAAGAAATAATAAAATTTAGAGCATAAATCAATGAAATTGAAAACAGGAACTCAGTAGAGAAAATTAACAAAACCCAAAGCTGATTCTTTGAAAAGATCAATGAAATTGATATTCTTCTAGTCAGGCTAACCAAGAAAAAAAGAAAACACAAATCACTGATAGTAGAGATGAGAGAGGCGTCATCACTACTGACGCCATCGACATTAGAATGATAATAAAGGTATATTGTGAACAGGTCTGTGCCTATAAATTTGATGATTTAGATGAGCCAATTCCTTAAAAAAATATAATCGACCGAATTCATACATGGAGGACTAGATAATCTGAATAGGCCTTTATCTATTAAAGAAATTGAATCAATAATGAATGAACTTCTAAAAAAGAAAGCACCAGGACCAGTGGTTTCACTGTGAATTCTACCAAACATTAAAGGAAGAAATTATACCAATTCTCTAGAATGTCTTCTAGAAAATATAAGCAGATTGAAAACATTCTGACTCGTTCTGTGGGGCCAACATTACCTGATACCAAAACCAAATAAAGACATTACAGAAAAAGAAAACTATAGGCCAGTATCTCTCATGAACATAAAATACAGAAATCCTCAACATAATCTTAGCAACTTGAATTCAACAGTGTGTGAGAAGAATCACATACAATGACAAAGTGAGATTTATTCCAGGTATGAAAGACTGGCTCCACCTTTGAAAATCAGGTCATGTAATAATACATTATATCAACACGCTAAAGAAGAAAGCCACACGATCATGTCAGTGGATGCACAGGTGTTTGAGTCTGGCACCTACTCATGGGTCTCAGCAGACTGGGGATAGAGAACCACTTCAGCTTGGGAAAGAACAGCTGAAGAAACCTACATCTCACGTCACACGTCACAGCGAGAGACTGGATGCCTCTGGTCTTAAGTAAGGGTGTCCACTGCGCCATTTCCCTTCCATGTTGCACCAGGGTCTTGGCCGTGCATTAAGATAAGAAGAGGAAATAAAGGGTTTATCGTTGGGGTTAGTGGTGGCAAGGAATAAAACCATCTTAGTTCTCAGGTGACATGATTATGTGGAACATCGGAAAGAATCATCAACAGCAAAAACTGGTACAAATAAGCAAGGTTGCAGGATACAAGCTTAATACATAAAAGTCAATAGCTTTTCTGTACCAACAGCAAATAGGTAGAATTTGAAATTAAAAACAAAATACCATTTATGTTGGCACATGCACAAAAATACTTAGAAATGAGTCTAGCAAAATATGTACAGGATTAATATGAGGAAAACTATAAAACTGCTGAAATCAAAGAGGATCTCAGTAAGCAGAGCGATAGCCCATGTTCGTGGGCAGGAAAACTCGACCTTGTCAATACACTGCTTCTTCCCACTAGATCTATTGATTCAGTGCAGTCTTAGTTGAAATTCTGGCAGGTTGCTTTATAGACATCAACAAACTGATTCCGAAGTTCACACGGAGAGACAAAGACCCGGAACAGTCGACCCAGTGTTGAAAGAGAAGAACAACGTAGGACCAACCCCACCTGGCGTCGGGACGCCTAGAAAAGCTACAGTAATTAAGACAATGCCGTGTTGTCGAAAAAGATAGACAAAAAGATCGACAGCACTGAGCGGAGCCCAGAAACAGACCCTCATAAAGGCACCCGACCGATGTTTGACAAGGAGCGAGGGCAGCACAGTGGAGCCAAGATGAGCTGTGTGCCGGTGCAGCTGGCCGTCCACTGCAGCAAGCGAGGCAGAGCCGGACCTCACACCGCCACAAAAGGTGCCTGAGAGCAGATCGTAGACCAAAGTACAGCGTGTGAAAGTATAAAATGCCCAGAAGGTAGTACAGAAACGGTACGTGACTTTGGGTTTGGTGACAGCTTTTTAAATGCACCACAGTGTTTCCATGAGGAAAGTGGCTGGACTTCATGCAAGTTACAGACCCCTGCGCAAGACACCGTTCCGGGATGGGGAGGGGAGCCACAGACCAGGAGAAGGCATTTGCAAGAGACACATCTGTTGTCCAAAATATGCAAAGAACTCTTCAAACTCAACAATAAGAAAACAACCCGATTAAAAAATGAGCCAAAATTTCAACAGACTTCTCACTCAGGAAGATGGATGGATGGCAAATAAAACCGTGACAGTGGGCTGCAGGCCGTGCGTAAGGACACGGCACCTCGGCCCTGGAATGTGACATCGGGCGCGCGGACGGTCGCAGACACCGGGAGGACCCCCCCCCCCCGCAGCTGCGGGGGTGCGACGTGGTGCGACCACTTTGGACGGGGCGGCTGTCTCTCGCAGACTGAACATAGGCCGCACGGTCCAGCGATCGTGCTGCTGGGCCTGTTCCCCGAAGGAGCGGAGACTTAGCCCCGCACAATAACCTACGGCAATCGTTACAACGTCTTCGTTCATAATTACCAGAACCTGGAAGGAGCCAGAACATGTCCTTTCTAGGCAAACGGATAAGTGAACCGTGGTCCACTCAGCGGGGTGTTACAGAGCAACAACATGAAGTGAGCACCAGGCCCCAGGAAGACGCGGAAGGACCTTGGGTGTGTATTTCTGAGTGAAAGAGGCGGGAAAGGGCTCCCCACACGTTGGCAACAAGAGGACGTTTAAGGGAAGGCAGCCGACGGGCTGTGGAGTCCGGGACGCAGGGGTGGGGAGGGCAGGGTGAGCGGGCGCGGCCCCGGGGACGCGCGGCACGCGCCGGGAGCCCTGACCTCCGGGAGGGCCTCCGCCAGGGGCCGCGCGCCGAGGGACGGACTGTGGGGGGCGGGTTCGCCCCGCTCCTGAGGCTGCTCCACAAAGTACAGTCCGTTCTGTGACACGAAGGTCCTTCGCTCCCACTGCCGCCGTCTCTTCCTCTTCCTTGAGGCAACAGGGGTTTTCTCCCAAAGTGGAATTGCCTCCCGCCACAGTCTCCTCTCCCCTCGTCGGCTGACACGGAGCGCTGGGGACCGCGTGGCTCGCTGGGGACCGCGGGGGTCGGTCCTGGGCGCCCCCCCCCCCGCCCGGTGTCCCGACTCGGGCTGGGCTGCAGGAGCCGACTGCCGCAGGAAGGGCCCGGGGACACCGGGCTGGGCCTTTGCTGGGGACTCTGTGGCAGGAGGGAGCCAGCGAAGGCCCGGGGGAGGGGGGTGCGGCAGGCCGGGGAGCCCCCAGGGCAGCTGCGGCCGCGGAACCGACCCACTGCAGGCGGGGTGCACGGCCCGTGCTCCCGGGAGTGGTTCGCGCCCCACGGAGCTCCCCCCGCCGTCTCACGAGGACGCTCACGCTGCCGGCTCCCGTGTGCCCACCGCGCACGGGCTGCCGGTGGGGAAATGCTGTCCATGCACGGACACGGCCGTGCAGCTCCGGGAAGGGCCGCCCACGTTGGACACGGTCTGCGGCGTTTCCGGTGGCGGTGGCCGTCAGGAACGGGAGCGGCCACGTGGTGGTCACTTGATCACTGACACGAGCTGTGCCCGCTGGCCCCCTGGCACCAGGCTCCCAGCTAATGGGGTTTGACTGTGTCCCCCACAAGCCTCCGGAGGCCGTGCTGATGGGTGAGGAGACAGGACCACAGGCACCAGTCACCTCGGTGACGGTCCTTGTGTTGGGAAGGACACCAGAGGGACAGTGGGTCCAGGGAGCGGGCACCTCTGCATTTGGGGCAGGGCTCCACACCCCTGCTCTCTCCCGAGTTCCCCCCGCCACAAACGTCTCATCCCCCCCTTCCGGGGGAGCGGGGCGGACTGTCGGGAGTCCTCACCTGCCAGTGTTTTGCTTTGACCTGGGGTGCACTCTCCCCCCAAACTCGTGGTGGCCTGAGCTTTGTCCCCAGACAGCAGGGCGTCATTCCCGCTCCCGCCCCCGTCAGTGGGTCCGTGGGGCCTGTGGCGCTCCAAGAACTGCAGGCAGGCGCTGCCGTGGGCCGGGGTCGTGACCCCACAACGCGGACAGCACGCTCCTTCCCTTGTCCCCCAGCAGTCCCTTAACAGCCGGGAGCGTCACCCTGTCCCAGGCGTGCCCGGCCCAGGGGCGGCCGTCCGGCCACTGCTGCCGAGCTCCCTGCGTGGCGTCTTGTGGGGGCCACTCGTGAGGCCCTGCCGTGGGCGTGGGGTGACCCACCGGTGGAAAGAAGGGGCCTGGGCCCCGGTGTGAGAGGGCCAGACCCCGTCCTGTCCGTCCTGTCCGTGGGGCCGTCAGCCCAGGCACGGGGTCCGACCCCACGCCATCCCCCCCCGGGGAACCCCTCACAGAAAAACTGCTCTTCCCAGACATGAGCGATGTCGGCTGCACGTGAGGAAGAAATCGATGTTATTAAGTAAATTCATATTAAGGTATGAGCGAGGGCTTGTTGTGCAGCCATCCTAAACATATTCACAGTTTTAACGGAGGATGCCAATTAGCCCTTGTAAATCTGCAGGCTGGAAGGTCTGAGGGGATAATGAAGTAGAGTGTCAGGCTCCCGGTCGCGGCCTGGGAATTTACGAGCCACCGGCGTCCCGCGGAGCAGCGGGCCCTCCCCCCCGGGCCCCCTGTGCTCCCCGCGGGGCCGCACGGGCTGGGTGGGGCGCGGCCGTGAGGTCATTCACGTCGCCCTTCTGCTCTTTTCCAGCCAAGAAGTATAAAAAAGTGACGGGCAAGGAGATCTACTCGGACACACTGGAGAGCACGCCCATGCTGGAGAAAGAGAAGTTTCCGCAGGACTACTTCCCCGAGGTGCGTCCGGCCGCAGCCCCCGGCTCGCTCACCCCCGAGTGCGCGCCCCGCCAGTGAGGAAGCCCGGGCCCTGAAGGCCTCGTGTGTCCGGGGAGGGGTCTCAGCCCGTCCTGGCTGGCGACGCGCGCCAGCTGGTGGTCTTTCCAGGAGCTCCTCAGGCCCGCGTGGGTCCCCGTGGGTGGTCTTCACGAGGAGCGAACCACATGTACACGAGCCACCGCGTTTTATCAACATCACTTCCAGGCAAAGGAACTGTCCCCACACGAGGTGGGAAAATCATCCTCAGGAGGTTGTAGGGCCCGGAGAGGGAGCAGGTGCGGCCATGTGCGCGGGGCCCGGGGGCGTCTCCCCTGGGGAGGGAGCAGGTGCATCCGCTGATCTAGGTCCGTTGGGTCTTGGTGCGTCTTTCTGTGGGTTTGTTGCTGGTCGGCAGGCTCACGCGGCACAGACTGTCTTAGACCCGGGTGTGGTCGGTTTGGAGTATAAGCCTGTGGGATTCTTGCCTTGACCGGGGTGCTCCCTGTGCCCTTGCGTCATCCGTGAAGTCACGGCGGAGCGTGTGTCTGTGATTGAGGCACCAGGACGTTGGGCTCCCCGGCTCAGCGGTCGGCTCAGCGTGAGGATTGCCCCACCAGGTCGTCCTGCACGAGGACTGCCCACCGTGGGCGGAGACGCCCACCTGCACTGGGAGCTGATTTCCAGCAAGGCCACAACTGTATTAACTTGTTTATGAGCCGGGGTGAAGGAATTGTGGCCGCCACCATGAAGGATGGACGCGGCTTCCTCGGCACTCATCCCTGAGCCAAGGACACGGTGTCGGGGCCGGCCTCTGTCCTGGCTGCCCCAGCCCCCGCGGTCCCCTCCCCTCCTGACATGGCGGTGTGGCTGGAAAGCTCCGGAAGCAGCACAGTGAAGCCCGACCGTCGTCCCTGAACATCCGTCTGGGGCCGCTGTCCCCTCGGAGACGCCGAGGGTCGCGGGGGCAGCTGAGAGTGACCACGGGCCCTGGTGGAGCTGCGGCTGGAGAGAGCGGAGGCCTGTCCACGGCAGCGCGAGAGCAGCTCCAATGGGCTCGGGGAGGTTTGGGGCAGGTGTCCCTGTGCCTTCCCTGCGGGGCCGCCCCACAGCGCACAGTGGCTGAGACGCCTCAGGCCCCTCCCGCTTTGGCTCATCAGCCCGAGTGACTGCGCCGAGATTTGGGGTCACCCGGCCCCTCCATGCTCAGCCCAGAGCCCGGCCCGGGACAGTAGTCCCTCATGCCTGGCGGCCGGCGGGGGTGTGCCCCCGAGGGGTGGCCACGTGCCTGGGAGAGGCGGGACCCGGGGGACCCGCAGGCGTCATGACCCGAGGACAGGTGGGGGCGCGTCTGAGGTGCGCCCAGCAGTGCTGTCTGTTGGCAACAGGTCCGGCCGCCTGGAGGCCGTGGACTGGCACTTGCTGGGGAGGGAGCGGGACTCGGCGCCCAGCCTCCACCGGGAAGAGCTGAGCAGCAGCTCCGCGAGCGCAGGGGCCCCGCGGCACCCGCCGTGGCTTCTCCAGGCTGAGCTCCCTGCAGCGGGGGCCTGGTGCCTACCACACGGCTCACACTCACCCCCCGAGGGCAGGACACGCACCGATCGCTCCGGGGGTGACACCTTGTGGGGTGACACCTCCCAGGTCCCTCTTCCTCCCACCGCTGGGCCCTCTTGTCCCCGGAGCTGGGGTCCCTGGAGGCCCCTGGGGTCACCTGTGAGCTATGATGCTTCCAAACAGAGGACCACGTGGCCGGTGCCACGTCCCTCTGGGCGCCAGAAGGAGGAGAGCAAGGCAGTGCCCCACGGAGGAGTCGGACGCCTGCTGAGCCCCCGGCCCCAGAAGTTCTGTCTGTCCCTGCAGGATGGCGGGCCTCCGTCTGGGGGCTCCCTGCTCCCCCGCCCTCGGGCTGTCTTCTGGGCCCAGGTCTGCGAACACCGGCTTCCTAGCCTGGGGCAGGCGGGGGCCCTGCAGCCTGGCCCCGGATCCCGACCCCTTCCTGCGCTGGCCCAGGCCCTGCCGGGGAGGAGGCTGGGGGCTGCTGTGTGGGCAGGTCAGACGAAGTCTCAGGCTCCAGCTGTGGTCCCATGTCCTGCACACCTCCCCCCAGGGCCTCGGTGTCCATGAGGTGCTGGTGGCTCCCTGGGGGGCGCTGGCAGCCCCTGGCCACCTCTCTCCCGTGGGCTGAGTGGGCTGGGGGTCCCGGGTGACCAGGGCCCCACCCACAGGCAAGAGAACGTTTTCTAGACAGAAAGCTGCAGTGTCACCGGGAGACCCCAGTCTCTACTGGAGAGCCACGTGTCGTCAGGCCCCAGGTGACCCCCAGGGCAGCAGCCCAGCCTCCCGGGTCGCCGTCTTTCCTCGGCGCGATGGGACATTGCCGCACTGGGAGTTGTGTCTGGTCCGTGCCGTCTGCCGACGTGTGGCCGTGGCCAAAGCGGGCGTGGGTAGGGAACAGAAGGAACTTACCCAGTAGAGGCTCAGGCTCGGGCATCACACGGGCACCTGCGTGTTTCTCAGGGCGCAGCGGTCTGTGTGCTCCCTGCGGCCGCAGCCGGCCGTCCCCGAGGTGCCACGCGGTGGGGCTGGAGGGCGTGTGCCCGCCCGCCCGCCCTGCTCTCCAGCCTCGGAGCCAATCCTGTAGCTTTATTTGAGCCCATTTTGGGGGAGGGAATTAGCCCGAGTCTGATTTCTCTTCTTTTATTGCCCTCACTTAAGGATAATCTAAATGTAATTACCATGATGGAGGCAAAATGCAATTCCAAATAATTACAGCCCACTGCATATAAAACTAACAAAACTTTCTCTGCTGATTTATGGGCACGTTTGGCTCGGCATGAATTTGAAATGCTGCCTCTGGGAGCAGCACTCCAGATAATGTGAGGCCATTTTTAAAAAGCAGATTTGTGTAGTCGATCAGGGCCGAGGCATTTTTTTTCTCTTGCCCGTAGTGAGAAATTGGTTGTTACCATAGATCACAGGGACTACTCCAAGCTCTTATGAAAGATGGATTAATTTCACTAATGCTCCAAAGCGGGCCTTTCACGGGCAAGGCTGCGTGCTGATAACCTCCCCACAGCCTCCCTTTTCTCCGTGCTGATTTATGCCAGCCTTTAGTGGATGAACCGTCCTGCGTTCACCATCCATCTGCTGGCTAAAGGAATCCTATTAACAAGGGGTCTGAGCAGGGACTTCATATTGCAAGGTGAGCGATGTGGCACAGCACCCCCCACCCGGCGTGACGTTTCATTCCTCGGCGACAGCCTCTCAGAAAGCTGGGCAGGCACCTGGCCACTGCTGCCCATACGTGGTCGCCGCGGGGAGGTTTCAGAAGGTGCCTGTGCCCAGAAAAGTTCTGCATGTGGGTGGAATGAGACAGATCAGTCGACATTTGAGGGAACCCCCCAGCCTGTGACGGAGGCACCGGTTCCTGTCTCCATGCCTCGGGGTGTGGGACAGCCGTGGGCGCGAGCGCATGTGTGCATGTGTGCATGCATGTGCATGAGTGTGTTAGTGTGTGTGCGTGTGCATGCACGTGTGCGTGCGTTAGTGTATGCACGTGCATGTGTGTACATGTGCCTGCCTTGTGTGCATGTGCTTGTGTGTGCGTGTGCATGCACGTGTGTGTTGGTGCATGTGTGTACATGTGTGTGCCTTGTGTGTGCGTGTGCGTGCATGTGTGTGTACATTAGTGCATTGTGTACATGTGCATACATGCATGTGCCTTGTGTGCATGTGCTTGTGTGTGTGCATGCACGTGTCCGTGCATTAGTGTATGTGCATACATGTGCGTACATGCATGTGCCTTGTGTGCATGTGCATGCACGTGTGCATACTTTAGCTCATGTGTGTACATGTGTGTGCCTTGTGTGCCTGTGCTTGTGTGCCCGTGTGCGTGCGTGGGCGTGCATGTGTGTTTTTGCTAGGACGTTATACAGGGAAGCCTCACCAGGCAGGCACTTGTACCTTCTCACCACTGGGGTGTGTTCCCAGCCCCGCCCTGCCCCAGCGTGGCCCAGGTGAGCGTCCCTGGTTCAGGGCTGGTTAGGGGCTGAGGGAGCCCAGTTCTGGCTCTTCCTGCCAGGAGCCCACGCTGTCGGGCAGGTGACTGTGCCCAGCTCTGCCACTGCTCCATCGGCCTGGTCGTGCTTGTCGTGACCACCTGCGCCCTTGGGCAGACAGGCAGGGGCGCCACGGGTGAGGGAGGCGGCTTCGGGAAGGGCCCCCGGTGCAGCCCAGCGACACCCCAGGTCGCGCGATCACCCGCGGAACCTGGGCACGGACACGTCAGACCGTCACAGCTGCAGCACCACTTGTCCTCCTGGGAAATTACTCAGAAATGCAGCCTAAACACGTTTATGATTGTGATGATGAGCTCACTTCAGAAATGAAGTATTTTCTACAAACGTTTAGTTAAAATATTTGGGTGTGATAACGTTTTACAGTTAAACTGTTTTTTTGAGCTTTATCTGCAATGTAGTTGAAAATCTTAAATCTAGTTAGGATCCTAAAAGTACAGCTATTACAAATTTTTGTTATATAAGAAAAGTAACATATTGTCTCATGTTTCATGTGTGTGTTCTAATGTTAATGCTCCCTTATTTTGGACAATTTAAATGTCTAAAAAAAGATACGTGCACTGTGTTGAAGATATACACACGGGGTACGTATAAAGGACTTGAGTTAACATGTAATTGACAATTGAGAACAACCAGTAATTTTGGGTTAATCATATTAAACTCACAAATGCCGTCCGATTTTAATGGACAGGATCCGCAGTGGTCGGGTTAAATCCAGCTTGGGGGCTCGGCAGCACGGCTTGGCGCTGGGCTGGGGCGTAGGGGCTCATGTGTCCCGGTCAAGGCCACGGTCCCGGCCCTGCGGCCTCGTCCTCTCCTCCCACACGCACGCCGGGTCCTGTGGGTGGGTGCGTGGGGACAGCAAGGACTGCAGCCTCACGGGGCGTGCGTGCCGGCAGAGCGTTGTGATTGTGCAGGAGACGAGGGAAAGGCCAGGCCAGGAGCGGGCACTTGGCTCAGCCTGGTGAGGGTGGGGGGCGGGGGTCGAAGTGGACACTTGGCAGTGGCAGACTCTAGAGCCGTGGGGTTTGTACCTGGAGGTCGTGATGACCTTGAAGACAGCACCCCCCCAAGCAGGGCGTAACCACAGGAACCAAGCCGGACACCTTGTGAAGCTGGTCACGGAGAAGCAAACGGGACAGTGGCTGCAGGGGAATGTGGGGTCAAGCAGGGGCTTTTAGCTGCAGAATTACTCGATTAAATAAAGAATCATCACTGAAGTGTCCAGAGCCTCTGTGGTTCTGGACTCACACAGGGAGCACTTCCCATCAGCATTCAACCGCGGGTCCCTGTGGTGAGCACGGGGACTGCGAGCCCCGGCCCCGAGGACACGCGTGTCCCAACGGCCCTCCCCATCCTCCCCTTCCTCCCCATCCTC
>JAQQSY010004870.1:0-12027 GCA_028646535.1 Procyon lotor | reverse complement strand
ATGGGCATCCTTCGTCTTGGAGCCTGGATTGGCTGCATTCACATCAGGCAGGGGATGGGGCTTTGTTTCAGGTCCTCAGATTTGGGGAACTCACCTCTATAACCCCACAACCTTGCAAATCTAGCTCTTTCAGGATTTTCTCATCCCTGAGCATGGACCGCATCACATGGGCACCAACTGTCGGGATGTCTTAGGTCGGAAAGCATGCACGACCCCACCATTAATGGGGCAGACCCAGGAGGCATGGCAAGAGCCACAGAAGCCTCCCTTCTGCAGAGGACAGAAGAGAACACAGGCACTGCCCTAGGGCACCATTTCCTAGAAGCAATTGGAGCTGTGCTTCCAAATCATGGAAACCCAGGACGTTTTTTGGGAGGAGATTGTGTGTGATGTGGTCCTTGTGCAGATGACCCTGACCAAACACGTAGGCACCAAGAAAGCACAGATAAAAGCCAGAGCATCTTGTAGAGCTGTGGAAATGACATATCCATTCCCAAAGGCAGCCATACCAGAAAAAGCTCAGAAGGAGGAGGAAAAGTCTTCCTCCCCATTTCTCTGCGTGTTGGCCAGCCCGACCTCCCTTCACAACATGACATCCTGACCCACATTGCCTTTGATTTTTTTTCCTTGACGCTATCAAGAGTCACTATGAATTTTTCCTACAAAGATGGGATCTTAAGACCTAAAAGGTGCAATATTTTCCTTGTCCACCAGGACCATCCTTGGGTGAAACCTCACAATCTAAAGGACATCTTGGACGTTTTGGAGGATCACTTCTTCTTTTTCTTCTTACCGTGGTTCTAATTGTTTTCCTACCTCGTGGGAACCTGTGGTTTCTTTACTCCCTTCTGTTTGAACTCTAATATCTACCCTGTGTAAAACGCACAAGCCATACCATTGTGGTCCCACGAGTTCTTATGGATGTGTGCTCACTTTTAAACACCTCCTAGATCAAGAACCACAACCAGCCCCTTGGAAGCCCCCAATGTCCACCCTAGGCGGTGCTTCCAACTGCAAATAAGCCATGAGTCACTATAAATTCCTTGTGCGCCATCTTGGTCCCTTATACAACAGTGTCCTGTGCCTGCCTCCTGCCACCATCAATATGTGTGCAACAATTGATATAATCAGTGTTGATTTTGTAACCCTCATGGTTGCCTCTGCTGGACATCATTCTTCCTTGGTGTGCAATAGTCCATGACATGCACATGCTAAAATGCATCACCCACGGCACCAGGGATGGAGAGGTGGGTTTCTCCCCGTTGGGCTGAGGGGTCAGGATGCTATGGGCATTTGGGTGCTTGTATCTCAGTGCTCAGAGGCACTTGGTGCTGATGGGCACACACCTGGGAAGGGCTGGATCCTCATGTGGGGCAGCTCTTTGAAAAAGAGATTTTTCTCTTCATTTTTGGGCTGCGTTCTAACACCTCGTAGGACACTCCCGGCTCTTCTGCAGGGAATGCTTGACCTGCCTAAGATAGAATTGAGAGGTAGCACTTTGCAACGCACAGCCCAGCGAGGAGGCGTGCACGGCTGGCCCTGTGTGTCCATCTCCAGTGGGGACTGCGGCCCCTTTAGGGCATTTTTTGCTTCCCAATGGGAGCCCATCACACACCGGGGACTGGGTTCTGCATAGAGGGCAGGCACGCAGATCGTGGCTTCAGCGGGTGACGTCTCGCTGAGCTTCAGGGAGGCTGGTTACAAGCGTGCAGCCTCTAATTAGCCGGGCTTAATCTCCAGGCTGAGGTGCCAGAGAGTGCTCCCCAGGACCGGTAATCTATGGAGATGTAAGCTAATTACTTAATCACTTGCATTTGTAAATCACATTATTGGAAAAGAAATTACTTCCGTGATCGAATTACAGATATTTATCTGCTAATAGGTCTGATTAACTGGTGACGCTAATCTGTCATTTTGAAAGCTAATATTAACAGCATCAATCTCACCGGGAAATAAGCAGTTTATAGGAAATAAAAGTTGGGTCTGTTGAAGGTGCGGGGCGTCGGGTTGCTGGGTCCAGGGTGTTCCTCCGTTCAGTTGCGTTGGCCCGTTAACCCTTTGTGGGTCACAAAATGCCCCTCAGGCATGGGGGACAGCAGGTGCGGCCATGCTGCCTTTGACCTTCATGGTGACGGGAAACAGATGCCACGACACAATTTGTTACCGGAAAGTTCCAAAGGCTCCAGAGAAAGGGCTTTCCCCACTCTTCAAGAGACACCCTAAACATTTACTTATGATCCTTCCCCATAAAAACGTGTCACCTGAAATTCTAAGAAAGGGAGCCTTGATTGGCCCCTCGGATCCCTGGTGGATGCCATTGGTTTCCATGCTCGTGAAATTCTCTAGAATTCTCCTGTCTTTAATGTGTGTGAAGGAAACACAGACTTGCCTGAGCAAAGGCTACCATTTTTGAGAGAAGCTACCTCTGGGGTCCTCCTCCCTCCTTCCTGGGATGTGGAGAGTCCCCTGGGGTCTCCGTGACGCCCGCGTGATGCAGAGACTTCAGCGTTCCTACAAACCCACAAACCTAGAACTGAGCTGAGCTGCAGGCAATGCTCACAAATGACCCCAAACCTGGCGAGTTTTTTTATTTTTATTGATTTATTTATCCGTCCAATGCCCCAACTTTATTGAAGTATAATTGACAGAAAAATCATGCATCTTGACTCATGATGATGAGCACCGGGGGATGGATGAAAGGGTTGAGTCACTTGGGGTTCACTCACTTGAATTTAAATACCAACTTTGCAAAAATCCTGCATCTTTCAGGCACACAGTGTGATGAGTCGATGTCCATCTACGTTGGGATCACTGCAGTCAAGCCAATGAGCCCGTTTGTGATATCACGCGGTTATCATTCTCTAGGGTCGCCTTAAATACCTGCAGATACATGATACAATATTGTTGACTGCGGTTACCATTCCGTACCTTACATTTCCGAAACTCGTGAATCCTGCAAAATGGTGTCTTTGACCAATGCGGCCCATTTCCTCCACCCCAGCCCCTGGGAACCAACATTCTAACTCTCTGTTTGTGCAAGCTGGACTATTTTCGATTCTGCATGTGAGTGACACCAGGTGGTAGGTGTCTTTCTGAGAATGGATTATTTCAGTTAAACGTCGTGCCTTCCAGCTCATTCATGTTGACTTCTGTTTTTTTTTGGGGGGGGAGAGTAATATTGCATTTTATAATTATATAATATAGAGTGTATACCACAGACTATATGCAGATAGACTATGTGGACATGACGTATATAAACATTATATACTATGTGTAGAGAAAGATATAGAAATGTTATATATTATATAAAATATATACAGCACATTTAGTTTATCTATTCGTTGGTCAGTGGACACCGACGTTGCTGATGGATGTGATTTTACGAATGATTCTTTAAAACGCCAAGAGGATCTGGCTAACAAATGCAAGACGCCACAGATTTCTGGAAAGCACGACACGTCCTCTGTTGGTGTGTTACCAACAATGAAGGCTACTTCACATTAAGTCTTTAACATCCTTAAAGATGATCAAATCGCATGCCTTTCAAACCCACAACTGCCTTTCCAGGAAAGGATCTGAGGGTTTTCACACACCTCCTCCGGAGAGCGGACACAAGGACGTTCCCGCAGCATGTCTTGGATGCTGCCCTCAGAGCTGAAGACTTGTTTGCACACTTGCCTAATTGGCTCACAGACCTGGGTCCAAGGAGACACCCATTGGCCGGTCTTAATACACATTGTTGGGCATCTCTCGTGATTTCTGGAGAGTTCCCTGCAAAGGCCTCAGCTTCCTTTCCAGCTGTCTCCTCTCCTTGGAGTCCATGCCTGAAATGGGGGAGGGGGTGCATAGGGACTTCTCCACCTGCCTGCGCAGTACCAGGCGACATCTGTTGGGGAGTAGGGAATATCTTTTCTTCCTCTTTAATTTTTTATCTTCTTGTTAGGATCTTGGCAGAATGGGAGGACAGTCTACCTGAGTTAGCTTCATAAAAATGTGCGGCTCTCAAAACCCGTTCCCAAGTCTCATGGCTTCTTGTAGAAACACAAGACCTTGAGACAGCATGGCGAGTCAGCAGACAAGCGTGACGAGGTTGCCAGATGTAGTGCGGTCGAAACGTGTTAGAAACAGTGACACATGAGAGCTTCTTAGTCACTAAGGTATCACAGAGTGCTGCGGGTTAAAGTGCGGGTGTGACCTTATTTGCAGGTGGGACCTTTACAAAAGTAATCAAGTTAAGATGAGGTCACAAGGGTGGGTCCTAATCCAAGAGGACTGGCATCCTTAAAAGATGTGGACACAGACACACCAAGGAATGACTGTGTGACCACAGGGGCAGAGATGGACGTGATGAGTCTAGACGCCCAAGAACAACAAGGATCACCAGCAGCCACCAGAAGCTGGACAAAAGCCTGGAACAGATACTCCCCAGAAGGACTCAACCCTAGTGATGCCTTGACTTCAAACTTTTGGCCTCCAGGACGATGGGAGAATGAATTCCTGTTATTTTAAGACCTGTGGTGTATGGAAATGGCACAGCTGAACACAAACATTTCCGCTGGTAATCAACAAGCTCTTCGTGCGTAGGTCACACCATTCATTGGGTGTTCTGAGTTGACTAAGTGGAGGTAGAAAAGGAACCACCCCAAAGCATTCTGCTGGCATTCCCCTACCCACAGAGTTGGTGAAATGCATTTACTCTCCTGCAGTGACCACCCCTGAGAAGCTCAGCGTCGTTCACCTGGCGTAGGACCAAGAGAAAGAGACCGTTACAATTTCATTGGCTCTTAGCGATGGAGCCACCCTCAAGCATGCAAAACACCAGGGTTGCCCGATATGTCCATTTTTTCCATCTCAAGTTCTTATCAGAGAAGGTTCACGTCCTCCCAATTTCCCACTGACCCCTCTGTACCTCCACTTGCCCTTCCCCAACCCCCCTGTGTCCCCATCTCCCATCTCCAGGTTCGCTAACCTCTGGCAAAAAGATCAAGTCCTTCATGGACTCCCTCACTGATTCTCGTTAACACTGTTACCACATAAGCTGTCAGCCGTGCGTTAAGCCCGGTGGGAAGGACAGCAATTTGCTGCTGTTTTGTAAATTTATAAGTATCCGTACACTGGGAAACAGGACTGCTTTGGAATCAACAACACCATAAACGGGTTTTCTAGCAGGTCAGTTTGTTGACCACATGTAGACTCAGCTGAGCTCCCTGCTGTTGCTATAAGAAGATGTAGACAATACCATAACATGTTTTAATACGAATGTGTGCCAAAGTAGGAAATTTAGACTATTTGGACGATTCAGAGTGTGTGGAGGTTCTTGAAGAATGAAGTAGACTTCAAAAGAGCTCGGCCGTATGCTCATTGTTTTCTGTTGATCAATTTGCTGTGGTAGGACCGAAGAGTCTTCTGGGGGGGAAATCACCCCTAGTGGAGAACTCCTGCTCTAGAAAAATGGGATTATTGTTAACGTAAACTGTACACTATACCCATTCCTAATGTCGCCGCCCTTTACAATGGGATTCAGAGCTGGGTCACATCATAGGCAACCTGTCTCGTTGGACATTGAAGCTCTTCCTTACTTGGCATGAACTTTTCCTCATTCCATCCCTTGTCCTCCAATAGTCATTCCTAACGTGTTGCTCCTACCGACTTTGTAAACCAGAACGACAGCCGTGTGCATTTCTATGCCTAGCATCTCTCTGATAATGGGCTACTTCTCATTTTATTCTGGAATATTCATTCAATTCAATGGCAACCTCAAAGCGCATTAAATACGCAAAGTTTAATAATTCCACTTTGGGTCCCTCACCCTGTTGTTTGTTTTTTTTTTTTTTTCCTAAAGCTACCAAGAATTGTGTGACACGGTTAGAATACTCTGTCGGGGCTGGAAGAGGATCATTTTCCTCATCGCCCAAAGATGTTCTGACGTTTCCGATCCGGACAAATCAGTTTTCGCCATTTTCCCCTGATATCTGCTAAATTTGTTAACGCGTTTTCTTTAATAACGTTGACTTTCCATTCCGTCTCATAACTTTCTAAATGGGTCCCAAAGCATCCTTGGTATTTCCTTAGAGAAAGTAATTTCACTTTGATTAAGTTGTAAGGTTTTATGTCTCTCCTCTTCCTGACTACCTGAGGCTCTGAAGCACATTTTTCAACCTCTTTCTCCAACATGCCCAAAGCGGTCACTGATAGTTTTTGATCAATGAGTGCTAACGTTTTACATTCAATCAGGGAAAAAAAAAAAGTCAGCCTGAGTAAAAATTCAGAGTGTGTGTTGAATGAATCATTCATACTTCTGATTCAAATCTGAAGGGAAAATGGCAAATGTGTAGATTTGAGTTCCATCACGGTTACTTGCCAAAGACTGTGGGATTTGGTATAATGCCCAGAGGGGTTTTCCTAGAACTTTGGGAGCATATTCTGTGACGGCTCGTCATCCTGCCATGCAGGTAAACCACGGTCCCACATAGACAGGGAAGCTTCTTTGTCTGTGTGACATATACTCGTCCATAATTCACAGGGACAGTATGTGCCTAACCCCATCGTCACAGTCCCTTCTTCTCACTCTGAGCTAGGACACGACGACCACCTCCAAGATGCTTGTGAGATGCCATATTGCAGAGCAGACGTCAATTCTAAGACAAGTCTGCAGAGTCAGTCCTTTGCAACCCATTGAGGCAGAAGTCCTTTTTCTCAGAGGTGAGCGCAGTTCGCCACGTGAGGTCAGACCTAGAGCGTGGAGCAGTTCATCGGCGTGCTTTCCTGATGGGTGTTAATGCTCCAGCCGAGGGGTTACAAGAGAGGTGGACTTTATGTTGACCCAAGGGGTTCAAAAGCAGGAAATCGACATTCAAAGGGGAGAGCGTGCTGAACTCCCAATGTCCCTGGTTTCCGCTAAGAGGGTGGCTGCGGATCTCCATGCATCCTGTTCTTCCTGGTCTGCCCCACTCATCGTCACAGCATCTGGGACGTGTCCTTTGGCTTATTCCCACATCTCTCCAATCTCTGTCCCATTTTCACATGATCATCTTCTCATTGTGACTCTTCATCATTGTCCCTTTGTGTGGGCCTGTGTTGGAATTTCTCCTTCTTGTAACGACACTAGTGATAGTGAGGTAGGACCCACTGTAGCCCGATTACATCTGCAAAGACCCCATTTCCAAATAAGGTCCTATTCCCAAGTGCTGGGGGCTAGGACTTCCTCCACGTGTCTTCTTTGGGGGGACGCAATTTAACCCAGAAGTCTCTCTGAGGATGGAAATTCTGCACTATTCAATATGGCAGCTGCCATCCATGTGTGACTAGAGCAACTGAGGAATTGAGTATTTACTTTAATTAATTATAATTGATTTACATTTAAAACAGCACATATGGCTACTGGGCACTGGAAATGTGAGCGACTAACTGAATGCTTAATTACCTGTAATAATTTACATTTGAACAGCCACATGTGCTCATTGGCTGCCATATTGGATAGGGTCTTTGTGGGGAGTTTCCAAGTGATGTAGGTACCGGAGATAAAGCTGATGGTGACCTTTCCATTGGTCAGTGAGAAAGCATTTATTGAGCACCTACTATGTGCTAAGCTCTGCGGCACTGATAAACCCTATCCTCACAGGGATGACATCATAATTGCATAGATGTATAATATAAAGAAAAGGTTGGCGGTGACAAATGCCCCAGAGGAAAATGCAGCCTGCTGACAGCGACTGGATAGAGCGCTGGGATGGGCATGCAGTTATGTTATTAGGGTGCTTGGGGCCAGCCCTCAATGACATTACAGATGAGGAGAGGAGGAGAGAAGTAGAGCTATTCCTACAGAGGAGCAGAGTTGCCTAATGGTTAGAAATGCAGGCCCCAGAGACATCCATATCCTAATCTTTGAGTGGTGGACAGAATAGTGTTCCCAAAGACATCCGTGTCCTGATCCCTGAAACCTGTGAATGCTACCTTATATGACATTATGGTCTGAATATCTATATCCCTTCCATTATGCTGAGCCATCATTCCCAATGGCATTAGGAAGTGGGACCTTTGGGAGGTGACACCATCATGGGAGTAAAGCCCTCATTAATAGGACTAATGTTCCTATAAAAGAAACCCCAAAGAGCCCCCTTCCCTTTCCTCCAGGAATCAGGAGGCTGGTCCTCACCTGACACCAAGTGTGCCAGCACATGGATCTCAGACTTCCAGCCTCCAGAACCATGAAACATTTCCTTCTCGTGGTTGTTTATAGTCCCCTCTGTCTGCCGTGTTGTGTCACAGCGGCTCCCACAGATGAAGACGCGTGGGCAGATTGAGTCAGTGATTTTGAGATGGGGGTTCATCCTGGTTGTCTGGGTGGGCCCTAAATGTTACCATAAGGGTCCTTCTAAAATTGAGTACAAGGGGTCAGAGTTTGAGGAAGAGGTGGGCAGCCATAAGGAAACTCATACCCAGAGATTGGAAGATGCTCACTTCCCAATGTCAGGAGCACCCAAGAGCCAAGGGACTCAGGCAGCTTCTAGAACCTGGAAAAGGGGAAGAGACAGACTGTCCTTCACAGCCTCCGGGAAGAACCAGCCTGGCCAACACCTTTCTTTTAGCCCCGTGAGACCCATTTTGGACCTTTGCCCTCCAGAACGGTGAAAGGATCCTTTCATGCTGTCAGAAGCCACCAAGATGGTGGCCATTTATTGGACACCCAGTCAGTGATTCACCCATAAACACAGATGTTGGGAGCAACGTGTGCAGTGAGTCCAGGACCCTCCTATATTCAGATCCCGGCTCAGGAGCCCAGGATTAGGGCAAGTTTCCGGAATGTCCTGCATCTCCCCCTTCCCTCAACGACACATCTGGTCATAAAGTGAGACAAAATCTCTACAGCATCCCAATTGTTCTTTAAGTGAAAACAAAACCAAAAGCCCAGCCATCCATTAAAACCCCGACCTACCTTTCCAGCAGGAATAGTTAGAAGTCGCGATGTGGTTGGAATAAGGAAATCCTCACCGACATCTGAGAAAAGCCCAGCTAGCACTTCCCCAAAAGGGCAAACATTCACGGTGCATCCACATTGAGTAAATAATTACCCTCCACCATCAAAACCGTAGAAAACACAGGTTATTAGATCAGAAGCTCAGAATGCTTCTCAAATGCTTTTAATCTGTATTTTGACCATGCACTTTGAAATGTGTTCTTTAGACTACGTGCGAATGCAACATATTTGAGATAACACAACGGAATGGGTTCTGATGCAGCCCAAAAAGTCTGTCCCAGCTGCACACTGGTATGGAGAACTCTGGCTCCCGTCTGGGTGCAGGGAGCTGAGAGAGAAGTTTTGTTCCTTGTTTTAGCTCGTCTTTAGGACTCGGCGACCCCGGGGACCCCCCACCTTCATTGGCTACCCTGTCCGTCTTCTGCAGATAAGCCCACCTGACCTCAGCATCTCCAATGAAAGACTCAGTATAAGAGAAACAAT
Organism: Procyon lotor; assembly: GCA_028646535.1. NCBI lineage: Eukaryota > Metazoa > Chordata > Mammalia > Carnivora > Procyonidae > Procyon > Procyon lotor. The sequence continues at coordinate 2,567 of JAQQSY010004870.1, read as the reverse complement.
GGTGTGCGGTAATTTATTATCTTTCAACCCGTGGCCATTTGTCCCAGGACAGGCTCGGTGTTTTCAAACATCACAGTGATCTAAATGGACACCGGCGAATTATTCAGGGACCGACTGTCCACGAGGCCCACAGCCAATAATCTTGTTCGCTTCGCATGGACGAGAGGCACCTTGTTGCTACCGAAAAACATTCTCAGAGAGGCAGTCTGAACAGTGCCTTTCAGGGGTTTTTTCTTTAAAGGGAATGTTGATGGTAAGTCTTTTGTGCCCGAGACATTTTGGTGTGAGGAGGGAGCATGTGGAGAAACAGCTCTGTGCCATAAAAACATAGACCGCCGTGGATATTGTGGGGTCCTATGTTTTCACAGCAGTGGGAGCCCTGGGTATAGACACAAGAAACCCTAAGCAGTAAGAAAAAGGGCAGGATGGAGAGACCCCGATGTCCCCACATCCCTTCCATCCTCCTTGGTTGCCTTGAGAACACCCACCAGGAGACATTTGGCAGCCAGACCTGTAGGAAGACAAGCCTGTCTTTGAAGGCCAAATCATCCTTCAAAGCATTTCCCTGACGACCAGGGTTCTATCTATGATATCAGAGGTCACCCCTGAGTTGTCACCACATCCTAAATCAATCACTACCTGCTATGAATCCCCTTTGGGGCCCACAGCTGGTTGCACACAGGTGTGCAGCACTCTGGCTGGTTACACATTTACACAGTGACAACCTAGACTGTCAACCTTCGGGTGCCCGGTCTCCATGCTGGGCACTTGGGTGAACACTGAGTGAGGCAGGAGGCATTTCTGGTATCCTCAGGAAGAATGGTCCCAGAAGGAAGCCATCACTGGATGGTCCCCAGCAACGCCTTCCTGATGCTGTCTAGGGGTGCGGCCTGGATCCACGGACCTGGTCCACAGCTGAGGAGAGTCACCTTGAGAATTTGAAAGACAGAGCAGGATCCCCCCTACAGCTGTAAGGAGAGTGCAGAGGGTTCACTTGTGGCCCCAAAGAATGCATCCACGTCCTCACCATGAATACCTGTGAATAAACACTTATTTGGAAATGGGTCGTTTGCAGGTGTGAGTAAGTGAAGGAACTGAGATGAGCTCATCCTGGGTCAGGGTGGCCCTAAATCCAATGACGAGCATCCTTGTAAGAGACAGAAGAGGAGAAACACAGACACATAAGGGAAGCCACGTGAAGATGGAGGCAGAGATGGGAGGGATGCGGCCATAAGCCCAGAGATACTTAGAGCCCCAGAAGCTGGAAGAGACAGGAAGGACCCTCCCCTGGAGCCTCAGGACAGAGCACAGCTCCGCCCCACCTGGATCTCAGTGGTCCTGCCCCACCTGGATCTCAGGGGTCCTGCCCCGCCTGGATCTCAGGGGTCCTGCCCCGCCTGGATCTGACTTCTGGTCTCCAGAAATGGAGGCCGGCCAGCATCACTGCACCCACTCCCCCATTTGCCATGGACACAGAGTTGATGCAGGCTCCCAGATCTTGGCATGTGATCTCATCAGGATAGAGAGGTTCTTGTCCGCAATGGAGCTACGGTGGCCAGTGGACCAGGAGTCCTTCTGGTGACTTTTCACAAGGTTTGCAACCCCTAGCCTCCAGCTGCATGTGGATCTGTGACCCGGTGAGTCACAGGCCTTGGCAAGAAGGAACACTTACAGGCACCAAAATAAGGGTTGTCTTCATCAAAGAAAACCCATCACCCAGGGTTTGGGCAGGAAGCAGGCTTGGCACACATGCCTTGAGGAGGAATCAAAAGCGTTTTTGCCTATGTGGATGGACGTAAGCCTGTGTCCACAGCACCTCAAATTACCCGAGAGAACAAAGTCCTGTGGTTTCCTGTGTTCTCTGCCCTGTTGCCCAGAACCTGTCTGAGGCCACTTGAGGAGCCGCGTCTTCATTAAGGAAATGCCACCAGAGTCAAGGAGGAACCAGCCTTCTTTCTTGTGGGCCACAAGAGCTGTCCTCATGGCAGGATGACCTTGAGTAACTTGCAACCACACAAGAGAAGCATTTCCACACTGACAAAGCACTAGGATGCTCTCTGTCCTTGTGAGCCGCAAAATAGTTTACAAGAGGTTCAACGTGGGGAAATTAATTGTGAAATAAAAGCTCTGCAGAAGAATCCTCTGAGTATCCGTGGGGTGACCCACAAACAGGAGCGGGCAGTGGATATACAGTAGAGCTCTGGATTCACAGGTCTCTGTTACAGGAGGGGAAGAGTGGGGGAAACAATGTCATAAATACAACTCACAATGTATAGACACGTGTTACCTCATTGAACACTTACTGTCCTTGTGGAAGTGATGGAGACAAGTCACCATGGAGGGGCCCTTGGAGGTCCACAGAGAACAAAGTGTGAGCCCCGGCACCAACTGCAAGAGATGATGAGTTCCTTCTGGTCTTCTTCCTCCTCCTCTTCTTCATCATCCTCAGATCTTCAGTGGGTTCATGCGGGTCAACAAAACCAGCCCTGTGCCTACAACAAAAACACAGCCATCTTCCCTTAAAACCCCAAGTCGACTTTGGTATATGTGAGACTGCCTCTGTTCAC